>JANHJO010006080.1:338383-352143 GCA_032468235.1 Pseudoxyrhopus heterurus | reverse complement strand
CCTGCAGCAGCTCCTATGGGGAAAAACTGCTGAGGCAGGCTTCCCCGATCATCAGCTGTGCTGAAAACACAACGAATTAAGGCAGCTAGAAGCTCCGGGCAGGCAGGCGGGCAAAAAAAAAAAATTTTTTTCCCAAAAACCAACCAAATTGGTTCACTGGCTCCACCTGACCTCAACAACCGGTTCGGGCGAATCGGTCTGAACTAGTAGGAACCCACCCCTGAGTTTAAGTCGGAAAAGGATCAGAAAAACCAGGAATAGCTATGAATGAATAACTGCATTCTAAAATAAAATTCTTGCAGCCTTTAAATGGTGCATAGCCCATAGATACCCCTTGGCATTCATTTTACACCATATCTGGATCCAGCACTTTGGTCCTAAATCACTTTTTTATTTTAAAGAAAGCTCATCCACCCCACCACTGCTTTGAGCACGCCCATCCTGTGATCATCTTCACTTCTGCCAATTTCAAAAGGCTGAGAATAGACCAACGATTCCCTGCGGCAATTACTGCTCCAACAACTAACTAGTTGGATAGTGTAAAGTATGTCCTTTAATTAGTTCCATATGCCAAGCGCCATCTTTTAGGATTCTGACACTCTTAGAGGAAGAAATAAGATTGCTAGTGAGAATTATTGTGAGAGCCAGTTTGGTCTGTTGGTTAAGTTCCCATGCTAGAAAGTGGGAGAGTGTGAGTTCAAGTTCCATCTTAGCTGCGAAAGTCAGCAGGGTGACTTTGGGCCAGTCACTGTCTCCCAAGCCAATCCACCTCACAGGGTTATTATTGTGGGGAAAATAGGAAGAGGAAGGTGTGTTGGATATGTTCACCACTTTGAGTTATTTGTACAATAAGAAAGGAGGCAGGATACAAATAAACAAATATTGTGCTGTCATTCGCAATGTCTAAGAATCATAAAATGTCTATATATTTGGGGTTTCTTCCTACATTATGACTAGCTTATTAAAAACAAATTCAGGCACAAGTTTTGTCAATTGGGAAATATCTCCAAAAGCTTCATGAAATTAGACTAATTCAATATAAGTTGGGACAATAATACTTGGTTTTTGCTAGTTGTCATAGGGAAACATCTGGAAGTAGTGTGCCTCTCTGAATTTTTATTTCAGTGCTTCTGTTGGAACCAGTGTCTTGCACAACACCTGAAAATGCAACAATGAATATTTGACAGAAATCTACAAGTGCACTAGTATAGGCACTCTCATGCTTAAAAGGAATTTGGTTTTCAATATAGGGCATCGGAATTTCTATCTATTCTGTGTGTGGATGTTTGGATGTTGTCTCTTCAAACTGGTTAATGATAAGCTTCATTCTTACACAAACAGGAAATTTTGTACCAACCAAGAATTTGCTTTTCACTTTAGAAGCCAACCAGGTTGATGACTTACATGTACTTCTGGAGACTGAACAAAGCCATGCAAAACAAGAGCAATTTACCACAAGTATCTACAGTACCTGCCATAGTTCATGTTAACTTGTCAACCTGAAGGAGAAATAAATTAGCATAAGCATGCTAGATATCGTAAGAAGAGGTCTCCTATACCATGAAAGAGAGTGAGGAAGAATAAAATAGCTAGTGATATTGAGTTCCCCTCTTGCAAAATTTACTTTCTCCAGACAAATGGCAATAGACGTTGAACATTTATTGATAAAGGAAAAACAGAAACACTAAGCCCAGATACATTTGAACTCCAGGAGCTGATGCCTCTCGGCTTTATTCAAACGTTATGCAATTGAAAAATAATCCTCAGCTCTAATGTATTACTTGCAAGGCCAGTTCCAGCAGGCCATCATTATGTAGAGAAAAGTCAAGGACTATGGAGTTCATAAAAGACGGAATGGTTGACTCCAGAAATAGGGAAAGTGAATAAGGTGATAGATAGATGGATCTATAGACAAACTTTTATCTGTAAAGTTTTCAATTTATTTATTCATTAGATTTATTTTCCACCTATCTCATCTTGAGGCATCTCTGGCAGCTGACAAACATGAAAAGCCATAAAACATTGCAGCAATAAATACTCACAATAACACTAATAAATTACATTTGAACAGATGGGGAGGAAGGTAGCAAGACACATTTTGGTTTTCATGATTTGAGAATACAGGCAGTTAATTGTTCATCAGTAATTTTTCTCTACAATTAACTGTCAATGTACCAAATTAATAAAATTCCTTCAATACATGACAAAGCAAACAACGTTTAAGAAGAGGCAGTCAAAAGGCATCTGTTTGCTACATTCACCATCTTCAGTCACAATCACATCATACACTAGGAAAACCAGGCAAATCCACTTCTAGTATTTCAGAACGAGATGCAGTACCTGAAATATTGGTTTTTATTTCAGAAAATGGTAGTCTTGCTGCCATCTAGTGATGGAGCATAAAAGATAATCAGGTTTTTTTTTATGCTTCTGCCCATTTATGTACTCTGATTTGATTTTAAGTCAAGAACCTTCCTTGGATCTTTTTTTTTTTTTTGAAGCTGCCCAAGTTTGTAAATCCTACATGGCATTACTAACTAGCACATGATCATCAAAACCATATAAAATTTCACATAATTTCATTCAAACCATACAAGAATCTCACACAATTTCAACATCTGTTTATATTGGTCAGATACCTCTTCTATTCTTTTAGATAGAATCTGGGCTATTAGAATCCAGAGAGCCCCTTGATGAGAGCAAAGACATAGAAAATAACTTTGTGACATTATCTAATAATTGTCAGAATTGTTGTAACCTTGCTGTTAGCCTTAAACATGTACACTAGAAGGAATGATTTACTATTGGAGTAAAGGCAGCAAAACCACTGCAAGTTGCCATTGAATGCACATTAGATTGCCTTTTTTGCCAGGTAAAGGGGGTGCCCACAATACTAGAAATAGTATTCAGTTTAAGTGCCTGCTGCTTTATTAATATATAACCACCAACATAAGCTTCTTAACCAAGGGCAGGACTGGTAAACAAACACATCTGTAATCAGCCCTGTTGCTGAATAATCAATTTTCCTGTTATGTTTGAGGAAAGGCTGGAGAAGGACCTCTCTTAGAATTGTACATTTAGACCTAACATGCCCAATAGCTCTGCTGAACACACCACTGCTTTAGATGAAGCAAGATTTCCAGATCAGTATCTTGCCCCTGCAGATACCTTCACAGATTTGATTGAAGAGCTGAACTAAGAACTGGTGCCCTGCTTCAAGGAGTTGGGGGGGGGGAGGGTTGGATGAAATTAAAATTTTCTGTCCTTGCCAGGAAGAAAAAGGGAAAAGGTTGGTGGATATGAAAAATGATAGCATTGGCATATCTACCAAATATTACAAATTTCCCAAGACTACCACACATTTTTGTATTGTAGTCCCACAAGAGAACCCTGCCCTCAAAACAAATCTCAACTCCCAAACAACTGAAAATCATAATTGTGCTACATTTGAAGAGCTCCATATTCTTTTTGCTTTTACTTTGCTTGGTTGTCTCCTCTACAGGACTTCTTCTGGATATGCTTGGTTCATGGCTGTATTATGGCCAGGAGCCTGCTCCTTCTTGCAGCCAATGAAGGGCAAAGATAAGCTGGTCATGGCTAATTGCAGTTTATGGCTGAATCACCTCTTTGCCTCCTGGACTTTGCAGCCCAGATTTATTCCTGGAACAATTTTGAGTGAACCATTGATTTTTAAAAAATTATTTACTTATATACAAATTTAGGTCTTTGGTAACAACATGCATGCAACACTGGATGCAAATTATAAATATGATTTTCCTGATCAGAGTTTGATTATATGATAAGAGAATGGGAAAAATGTTGCTATTGTAAAGCTGCTTCTACTTGTGTTACTTCTGTTTTAAGAATGCTGCAAAGTGCAGGACTGCATTGTGCAAATAGCAATTTAACTCTGAAAAGTTTCAAATATGGTTTTTCTTTTACTGACCAGCAAAAAGACCAGCAAGGACGTACCATTAGTGCTGTGTTTTTTGTGGGAAAGTTTTATTATTTAATTCTCTTTAAAGAGTTTGCAATATTAGATGTGCATACCAGGCATAAGCCACACTGACTGCTTCAGTTGAGACTGTCAAGTCAGCAACATCATTTTTCAATTGCTGCCCATGCTAGGATAGGTCAATGCAACTGAGGCCTTGCTTTTTTTGGAAGCGTTGTGATGATAATGATTTTGACTACATCAAAATTGTAAAGTGACTTTGAAGGCTTTCATGGAAATGGGGTATAAATTATTCTTTACCTTTTTTAATAAATAAAATGAGCTGAACAAAAATCATCATGTAGATTTCTGATTTGATTTGGATCTATATAAGACTACCTCTCTAGGGGAGTCTTTCCAAACTCTAGCAACAACCATATTATGGACTTCCAACTCCCAGAATGCTCAGCAAAGATTATGCTGGCAGGGGAATTCTGAAAATTAAAGTTCACATAGCTAAAAGTTGGCAGATTAGAAAACACCATTTTGGTTTGTTAAACAGTAAAGGTGCCTAGAAAGGCAGAGTGCAGGGGGGGCATGTTTGCTGAGTGAGGCACATTGAAATAACCTGTCCCAAAGATGCTTTTTCAGGAGGCAACTGGACTTTCTTGTTTTTCTTTCGATGACTTTTCGCTTCTCATCCAAGAAGCTTCTTCAGCTCTGACAGGAGTTCTCAGGTGACCCTGAGGACACAGATAAACCTCCAAGTGTTTCAATGACCCTCTAAAAGGATGCAAAGGTCTAGCTGTCTGCAAGGAATATAAATCCTTCCATTCCCCACTATCCTGTCAGAGCTGAAGAAGTTTCTTGGATGAGAAACGAAAGATCTTCAAAAGAAAAACAAGAAAGTCCAGTTGCCTCCTGAAAAAGCATCTTTGGGACAACCATGATCTGGATGACTCAGAATCTCTACAGATATTGAAATAACCTATTTTTTTTTATTTTTTATTTGGTGGCAGGTATGTGTGAGTGATAATAAAGCTCTGAACTGCGAGATATTTTAATAGTTCCACCCATTGTAGCAGAATTCATGGTCATCTAGAAAAAAAAACCTAGGTTTATGAGCAGTGTTAAATTATAGTTGAGATTAAAGTATGGATTAATCTGCTGTTTAGGATTAATCCCTGGATACCAGATGAGAATATGTAATAAAATACTCTTGTTGCTAGAGTTTGGAAAGACTGCCCTAGAGAGATAGTCTTATATAGGTCCAAACCAAATTAGAAATCGACAGGATGATTTTTGTTCAGCTCATTTTATTTATAAAAAAGGTAAAGAATGATTTACGGTACAGCCCGTTTCCATGGAAGGTTTGCTCCCATAAGCTACAAACTTAAAAGGATACAATTAAAAAAATAAAGTTTTCCTGGTTCACCTTCCTAATGAAAACAGATGGCAGCATCCTACCAAGGAAGAATTCTGTACTGTTCCTAAAAAAAAGTTGTGAAATGCTAGGTAGCCAAGAAAAAGAGTAGCTGTATGAGCAAAGGGCTTATTCCACTAGGACAGGAACTACTTGGGAGGCAGGACAGGACCAGAGTAACAGGAAGCCGCAACATCTCTAAAGATGGGATAAGCCTACTCTTTCCAAACCCATTATGGAAGCAAAATCAAGTTCTTTAAGAGCACAATAGATGAAAATAAAAAGAAGTATGCAAGACCACAGCAACCTTTATGTAGGAACTCTGTCTTGGTTTGTTTGCTTTCTCTTAGTAGAGCAAATTGGCAGAATCATCCACTACCTTATTTAGCCTAGACCACCTCAGTGCTGACTATAGTAATCCTTTATCCTTCTCTTCAAATGGCGGAAGCCGTTTCTGGTCAGAGCCCTGGGCCGGCTGCAGACAGGCTGAGCCCCAAACCACCAACCGAGGAAGCTGGGAGGCCTCGGCATCTTTCCAGAGCCTTCGTTGCAGAGCAAAGCCGGCTACAGGAATGAAGGAATTATTCAAATGATTATCCTATCAAAGCAGTAAGAGCTCTTTCTCAGCCTGTGGTAATACCAATTGTTCTTTTCAGAGGACATATCCATGCCACAGGCTTCAAGGAGGAATTTGAAGCATGGTTACTCTCTGGGGAGGCCTGCCTTGGCATCTCACATGGCCTTATCCATCCCCTTGCCAAACAGCTGGAACTGGCTCAGCCGCCTCCAGCGACACAATGGCGTCCTTTGAAACAGAGACAATTTTATGGTCAACTTAAGCAAATGATCCATCTGGAGCCAGACTGTCCCACGGCTCTCAGCTTTCAAGCCAGTGAGTTCCTGGCCATAGGGAAGGAGGAGATGAGGAGGGAAATAAACACAGTAGGGAGTTTGTATGTGTGTGTATTGTGAGACAATGCCTGGGACTAGCCATTGTTGAATTTATTCACATTTCTATTTGAACTTTTACAGTCCTTTACTTCCTTAAAGGTTGGGCTGGCTGGTCTGGGACCTTCAAGTCTTACGACAGAGTTGGAATTAAAATGATGCAGAATTAAAGGAGATAGATCATAGTGGAGCAGACACATAAGTACCCAATGTGCTGTATCTGCACAAATGCATAAAGACGGGGCCGAGCAGGGTGGACAAAGTTACAAGTCCAGAATTTGAAAACAGCTTATGACATTTTGCAGGCATTAACATAACAGGGCAGGCATTCACTTTAATAGGTTCATTGTAATATATCCTCTAAGACTGTCATTGCTGTGGCTGTCCAGTACTCTCTACTTAGAACATTTGAATGCTGTATTTGTTAGGTATGGGCTGAGCAGCTATATTTATAATGTAGCCACATCTGATCTGCAAAATGTATGAGACGGTAGCAAAGAATTGGAGTTTTCTGTGTCTCTAGGCTATTGTCTATTTGTCACCCAGATTTAACAGCCCAGCTAGGGCAGTCCTACATAATTGGCACCAGACAAATAGAGAAAGATCAATGTTTCTTAGAGCACTTTGAGAGACATGGCCAAGCTCACTGAATGTGAAGAACCAGATTATATAATAACAGGCACAAGTAACTGCCCCAGCATGTAGGTACCCTGCATATCCCATCCTCATCATCCCCTCAAATCTGGATTCCTAAGAATCTGCTGTATAATCTCTAGTGGATGTGTCTCGTGGGCATTGTCTGGAGAAGTGGTTGTCCTTATGACTGGAGTGCCAGTGGGATGGGTAGATGGCTGCTGTAAGAAATACAAGATACACCTTTTCTTGCCTTCTGCCTGCCTCTGCTCTTACCTGCACCTGTTAATTAGGGCATTATTTTGCTGCTAAAGTCATGGAAGTTGCTGGCCAGAAATATGGTTGAGAGTTACATATTCCCTGCTTCCAATGACCCCCAACTTCTAAAATTTATTTATTTGTTGCAGTATATTTCTCCTTGAAATAATCTCATCTGAATTGCCTGTCAATCAATTTGTATGCTGCCATAATGTGAACAATGAAAAACTAATTTAAAATGTCTATATGTCTATTTTAGGCATTATGTCATATAGACAATTTTTTTAGTAATCTCTAAAACATTGTTCAGGTTAAAAGAGCTGTTATGATCCAGGATTTCAGAATCTAGAAATGTAATCTATAGCATATAAAACACTTGGTTAAGTTCTTCTGTATCTGATTCTCTTGTACTGTACTTTTGTGAATTAAAGACACATGCCGGACTTTGGGAACACAACTGCTAAATATCACTGAACACCATCATTATGGAAATTGTTTTGAAATTGTTTGCCAATAATAAATTACTCTATATACCATTCTTCAAGCAAAGAAAACAGATACATATTCAGAAAGCCAACATACATAAGTTTCCACCAAATACTTGATCAGTCCATGGGACAGTAATTAACATGAACTCTAGAAATCCCACTGGTCATAATGGGTCCTTGACTGGAGTACAACATGTTTCTCTCTGTTCAACCCATGCTGCATTCATTAAAGAAACAACCAATTTCAGAACACCCTGAAGCATTTGCAGAAAAAAAAAAACCAGATAAAATCTGTGGTTGCTCACTCATCAATAATACTAGTAAAAATGTTGTCAGTGGCAATGAAAATATAGCTTAGCTTTGTGATATTGTCTTATGATTTTATTGATTTTGCTTTGATGCAGCTAGCTCCAGATGAAGGACTTTTCTAGCCAATTATACTCAATTCATTATAGAGTGTGTATGTATATGAGAAACACACTTGTATATATTTCATGTTGTACAGCCTTCTTTTTTCCCTTTTCTTTCTTTCCTTTATTTTTTTCCTATAGTTTTATAAATAAAGCCTTAACTCTCCCACTCTCCCCCATCATTGCAAAAAAAAAAAAACACTTTACAACTACCAAAGATAAGCTGTACAAATCAGGGTGACCATTAGGTGGTAGCCAGATACATAAGGACCTAACACTAGTGACTGTCTTTATTTTGCAATCCAGATCTGGTGGTTGTAGTATAGTAGTAGTAGTATTTGTTGCTGTTGTTATTATCATGATTCCTGCTACGCAGAATAAAGGAAAAGAAAGAAAAGAAAAAAGAGACAATGTACATATAAACATTAAAACTTTTAAAGCCAAGCATTAAACATTGACCCCAAAGTAGTGGTCATTTATCCATCTTTTCTCTACTTTGATAATAAGGGCCAGTTTGTAAGTAGACAGTAAATATATATCATCAAGCCAAGAGGAATGTGATAACTCGAGTGGTTGGGACCATTGGGCAGGAGGTTAGTAAGTCTGTGTTTGAGACCCAAGATCTGCCAGGGTTGAGGTCTCATCCTTCCCTCCAGCTCCTGGCAGAGACATGAAAGGAGCCTCTAGCTGAGCAAGAGTGATGTCACTGGCTATCTTTTCAACCTGGAAGTGTCTTGGTGCTTCTGACACAAGTGCAAAAAAATCAACCTAAGATTGTATATCCTGTTCTTTAATGTCTTTCCATCTCTTCTGGTTCACCCATTCTCAGTAAACTCATAGTTCTTCATCTATGTAATTGGTAAGTGATTCAAAATCATTCACATCTCTAAACTCTATCTCTTCCCAAAACAATACTAGGAAACTTAAAACAAAATTCAGATGGCTGTGGTGCAAGCATCTCTCATATAATGTATAGTTATCCTCCCCCCCACACCCATTATTTCATGCTTCCAGCATCATGAAGTTCACTGCCTTTTTAACTGCTCAAAGAAGTGTCCAATGAACATATTTTTGCTGTTCAGTTATGTTCATCTTAAAATTGTAAAAAAACACAGTAATATGCTTTAAGATCTTCAAGCACTGATATGTTACTATGGGATATTCCAATTCTTTGTTCCAAACTTCTTACAAATAAATGATATTGTTTAATCATCTATAGAAAAATAGTGTTGATTTAGGATTGTCCAAAATAAATATCAATGTCAGTAGTCATTCTGGAATTGTAGATGTTGCTAATATATCTACAAGAAATTGTGAAATCAGAATAACTAAACATATTGCTTTCTACAGTTTTAGACAATTCAAATGGTTTTAGCAAGAATTTAAATACTATAGTTTAAAATATTAATAGGAAATAAGCTGTTCTAAAATATTAACATATTTATGAGACTATGAATTTAAAAAATGGTTTACTGGCTATTTGCCTACTTGAGGTTTATTCGTATTGCGAATAAGAATAAGAATCAAAATAGTACTTATTTCAGAGTATGTTGCAATTATTTCACAGCGCATAAAGCTAGAAATACTGCAATAACTAAAAAAAGAACCTAGCTTCTGCCACAATGTCAGAGGGATCACATAATATCTTTTATATTGTATCCTTAATGGTTTTGGATTTGATCATTTGAATTCCACAGAGAAATAGAAATCAAAATATATGCCAAGTGATAAAACCAAAATTCAGGAAAGTTAACTTCTAATTATCATACGATAGCTGTAATTTAGATCAAGACAATTAGGAGTTTGTTCTTGTCCTGAAACGTTTCTTAATTTTATCAATCCATGTACTGTGAGGAGATCCAGTTCAACTCTATTCTGAGGCATGGAAGTCTGGAAATCACTCTCTCAGCCGAATAAACCTCACAAGGTTGCTCTTGTGGGGAAAATAGGAGGAGGGGGGGAACACTATGTATGGTACCTTGAGCTCCTGAAGGCAAGATGGATTTTTTTTCTTTTATCAATCCTGTATCCCTTGTATCCAGGTGGAGTCAGGGTGACTGAATGGACCTGAGCATTTACTGGCCAGATGCCCTTCCTGACACCTACATGGAGTTTGATGCAGATATTTTCTCTTTGTGCCCAGAGAAAGAAATATCTGTCTAGGATTGAACTCACAGCCTCCTGTTTCTGAGGTGAGAGTTCCACCTCTAGGCTACCACACTGCTCAAAGATAGGATATAAATTGTCAAATAAATAATTACATGCATGCATGCATATTGTCAGACCTGCTCTAGTCAGGTCCCCTAGGAAAGAAAGACCCTCAACTCCATTTGTGTGAAGTTATAGGTTCTTTTATTAAATGTTGCTGTAAAGTCAGGCTAGAATTAAGTTTCCCGTGTGAAAGATTACTAATTTTTCCCCTCATTCCAGCCCTTCCCCCATGACTAGTTTGTCTTCAGCCAATGAAGAGCTGCATAGGTGTTTTGAGAATCACTGAGATGTTTGGGACCATCCACATTCCATTCTCAGGATATGCGGCCTTGGGTATTGGCGCAAAATGGTTCCGTGCTTCCCTGGCCTTCATCAAGATGTCATCCCACCTCCCTTATTTCCCATCACATACCCGTGTCTATTTATTGCCCATTTGCCCCTTTGTGCCCCCCTCCCACTGCCTTTGATGGCAAGATGCCAGCAAGGTGCCAAACCGAGAATGGCAGAACTGACACATATATACTGTACATACTTTAAAGATATTTACATCTGTCCAAAATATATGTATTTATGTTAGTGTGTATGCTTATACACACATATCCTTAGATGTGGTGTTTACTTTTATAACATTTATCTTTTTCCTGAAAAGCATGAGTTCTAGTCCAGTTTTAGGCATAGAGCCAGTTGCGTGACCTTGGACCAGACACTCTGTCTCAGTCTAAGAAGCAAGCAATAGCAAACTACTTCTGAAATCTTGCCAAGAAAACTACACGGACCTGTTAATGTAGTCACAAGGCATAAAGACTGCCTTGAAGGCGCACACACACACACACATAAAATTTGGAATAAACAATTTGAAATATTTACAGCTAGGACTAATTTTTTTCTTGGTTTAATATTCCAAGATGCTTGCAAGAATACAAACACCAAATACATTAACTTGGCGACTTGTTCATACTTGGCGACTTTAAGATATGTAGACTTCAACTCCCAGAATTCCCTAGACACCATGCTGGCTGAGGAATTCCTGGAGTTGAAATTAGCATATCTTAAAGTCGCCAAGTTTGAAAACACTGGCTTATATGAAGTATATAAGACTTATTCCAATTGATTGGGTAACTAACAATTCATGGAGTTATTGCACCACATCAAGCACTTGTAATACTGATAAAGACAAAGACATATAACAACAATCTGTTTTCACATCCCTTTGAAGCCTAGAAGGTCCCACATTTACCCCCTAAGTCAGGCCAATGGGTTCGATATCAAACTGAATATAAGATAGCAAAGGGATCTTTGATTACCTCCATGAGGAGAAAAAAAAATAATTCCATTTGTAATATATAGGGATAAGAATAGATGGTTGTCAGATGTGATGGGTGGGTGAAAAAAAATCCAGCATATTGGAAGGAGGTGCCTGACACTGTAAAAAAAAAAATTACAGCATGTTACTTTGTCCCTAATGTACCATTAAGATTACTTCTTGGATGTACAGGCAAAACAGGAAATTGTGCCTAATTTGATTATAGTGGCAAGAATAGAAGAGGCCTCTACATGGAAAAACTCATGTGGGCCATTAATATGATTGCCTAAAGAGTTTACAATTTACACAGTAAAATGGACATGTTTAAGTTTAAAATTCTGTTTCTAGAAAGGCAGAGAAAAAATTACTTATGTAAGGAATGTATTTGCATATTCCTAAAAGTATGTTTTAGTTTGGAAAGAACAGAAATCTATTGAAAAAAGAGTTTATTTTTTTAAAGACAAAAGAATGCCAGAAAAACACTTCCTTTAATGATCTCCTAACAACCAATAAAGAAAAGCCCCTGTGTTTTTTTCCAAGAACAGATGTCCACAAAGGTCCATCCATGGTAGTCAGCACCCTGGAAGCTTTCACTCCAGACCAAACAGCAGGGTCTTTGAAACTACTTTTCATGTGCAGCCTTTTTCTTCAAGAAGTCCTTCAAATTACTTGACTCATTTTCCTCCAGAATTTATTCACTGCTATAGCAGTCAAAAATTGCAGTTTGGCAACTTGCAAAGCTGAAGCTCTACGGGGTTTTGAATAGGCTATTTTCCCTGTTGTCATTTTGTCATGTGATTTTGGACCTTTGTAATCTATTTGTAACTGTGTAATCAACCTTAATAATGAACTAATATCAATCCTTCTAGGCTGTTTCATGATCTTGGAAAAAGTTAAACTTGGATTCCCTTAATTATACAAGCAGTATAAAGTACATTAAACTTTACACTGTGATCTTAGCTTCTGAGTTCAAACAGGTCATTGCTCTTCTCCACATGCATAGTTACCACCATCTCTGCTATATAAACAACTATACAGACTCTACAGTACAACTAAATCACTGAGCTGTATAACTAGTGTTATGCCATCATCACAGTTTTCAGTGGGAACTGATAGGCAGAAGAGAAAATAACGGAATAACAGAGTTGGAAGGGATCTTGGAGCTTTTCTAGACCAACCCCTTGTTCAAGCAGAAGACCCCATACCATTTCAAACAAATGGCTGCCCAATCTCTTCTTAAAAACCTCCAGTGATGGAGAAACCACAACTTCAGAAGGCAAATTGTTTCACTGTTTATTTTCACTGTCAGGAAATTTCTCCTTAGTTCTACTTTGCTTTTCTCCTTGATTAATTTCCATCCATTGCTTCTTGTTCTGCCTTCAGGTGCTTTGGATAATAGTTGACCCCTCTTTTCTTTCTGGCAGCCTCTTAGATTTTGGAACACTGTTAGCATGTCACCCCAATCCTTCTTTTCATTAAACAAGACATACCCAATGCCTGCAACCGGTCCTCACATATTTTAGGCTCTAATCCCCTAATCATTTTTGTGGGTAGATATGGGTAGATATAGATGCTCACTTTTCCCAGGATTAAAAAATGCTTTGGGCCCTCTGGCAGCCTTCTCTGTGGAAAATGTTTTGAAAAGTCACCTAAGATTAGTTCCCTCGGGCAGAAGTGATTTAGCAAGATGGTGTTACCGACATCCACTTGATTCCATTGCCTGCTTCTTCCTCTTTGACTTGTTCATGGAATTCCTTCAAATTCAAATTAAAACTGTAAGGTGCAGAAAAAAAACCAGACTTGTTGAGTGAACATTGCACCTCTGCTCCTATGACCAGGTGTCAAGTCACATCAGGTTTAAAGCATACTTCAACTCCCAGAGTTTCTGGGAATCAAGCCAAGTTAAGACACAGTTAATGGTTCATTTCATCAAAAATAAAAGGCTGTTTTGCCACACGGCAGAGATGTCTCTTAAGGTAGCTCCTTAAAAGCTGACTTCCATGACATGGCAGGCTGCTCTCTTCTTCTTTTGCCTAATCTGAATTTAAGGTGAGCGGTCATTATCCATGGGTATTAAGAAAGGTACAATCTGGCCCCCATCAAAAGTGCAGTTAAAATATATTCTTTAAAGTACTACTGGACA
Source organism: Pseudoxyrhopus heterurus (assembly GCA_032468235.1). Lineage (NCBI taxonomy): Eukaryota > Metazoa > Chordata > Lepidosauria > Squamata > Pseudoxyrhopus > Pseudoxyrhopus heterurus. The sequence continues at coordinate 338,392 of JANHJO010006080.1, read as the reverse complement.
TCAATAGTG
>JANHJO010006080.1:237754-249790 GCA_032468235.1 Pseudoxyrhopus heterurus | reverse complement strand
CCCCCCCCCCCCCCCCCCCCCCCAGACCTGATCATTTTTGCATACTCTCCAAGATTAGTCTTGAACTCTTTTCCCATCTCTTTGATTTTATGTAACTATTTTTAACAAATAACCTTCCTAGGCCAGTAGCCCAGTCATTGTTTTGTCAGTCCTATGCCTTGCATCTATATGAGTTTTATTTAAGCTTTCATGTTTGCAATAACTGCCACAATTTCTATCCTTTTGGAGATGAGAGATAAATTAGACTGTTAATTGTTTCTTGCCCTCTTTTTACAAATTGTTTTCCTAAAAAACTGATCTTCGCTAAAATAGAAATGAATTGAATTTGGGTGCTTTCATCTAAATGCGAATCTGATATGGTTCCGCTAAATAATTCCACTAATGGGGTGGTTAATAGTTAAAAAAAAAGAACTTTTTTCATTCTTTTTAGAGCAGGGTTCCCCAGAACGATCAATATTGACTCCAAGGATAATTGAGACTTTCTAAGGGTTTGTTTTTGTTCTTATTTTTCATAATATTAGTTAAAGTAGTATATATTAAATTATTTTTGTATAATACATGCTTGGGGGCATCAATGAACAATTTGAAACTTCAAGAAGGGGTAAATACACTGAAGAGTGTTGGTACCTCTGTTCTAGTGTATGGTTTGACTTATCGCTACCTTTCTTCCTCTACTGATCTACTCATTGTGGAAAATGCCATAAAAAACTAAAACCTCCTGGGTTTCTTTGCTGGCACACCTACTCCAATGCAGGTAATTTAAAAAGCACATTGATAATATAACCTCATGCCATGTAGTTTCACACAATCATAACAAGACACAGCAGGGAAATAAGAGCTGCAGAGGGGATAACTACAAGTGGTTCTTGTTTTTTAATGGGCCTTTGCTCTTATATTAAAAAGAAAGACTTCTCAGCCCGATTAAATAATTGAAAAGTAGCACTTTGCTTAGATGTTATTACTTTCTTGTGCATGATTTTTAGTTTTAAACAATGTTGTATGCTCAGAATTTGAACTACAGTACAGAGACAATAAAGAAATAACCCTCAGGGGCTGAAATGACAGTGAAAGTTCCATTTTCATAACTCGCCAGCTCTGGACTTCAGTTTATCAAGAATATTTTAAAAGAAAGCTTAACGAATAAAAGCAGAGGGCACTGTAGCTGAGTGAAATAATTTTAGGTGTATTAGCTTGGGATCTACGGGAGTGCAAGCAATCATACATTTTTGGTTAATTGTTTCACACCATTTCTTTCTTCACACCGTGCTGGCAAATTGGATATGAGTTTTCAGTTCTATTATTTGGAGTTGTGTCAAAGATCACAGAGTGAAATATCTGTACTTTATTTCTCACAATAAACATCCCAAAATAGGGAGAAGAGAAAGAATCAAAATGGCTCTAGTGATGCAGGAAAAAATAATGTTATTTCAAACTAAGAATATATCATAGTATCCTTGTCAGCTATTCTGTTTTTGATCCAATTATACATCTGGATTAATTAATGGGATGTTTTAATTGCTCTGTATCTTTCCATTTAATTATATCAGAGTGAAGTTTTTGTCAGGTATGTGGGGATGATATCAGAGCGTCCTAGAGGTTAAAAGATCCCAGTCTACCTCATCTCCAACTAGAGTATAACACCCTTCCTATACTCCTACCAGCACAACTCATGGTGCTATTAATTAGGATAGGATAAGATATGCATTAATACAGCTGCAATACTTAGGTACTTGAAGATGAGCCAGGTTTAAGTCTGCAATCTGTCATGGAAGCTCAGGCAGTGACTTTGGGCCAAGCACAATTGCTTAGCCTAACTTATACCACACTATTTTTCCTGTGAGAATGAAGTGAAGATTATTATGTATGTTGTCTTCCTATACTGTATCAGCGCTCCCAGGTAAACAGGACACATGACACAATGAACTACAGGTAGTCCTTGACTTAGTGACTGCTTGAACTTTTTCATACTTTTCATACTTATGACCATTTCACATTCCTGTGATCACGTGATCAAAATTCAGATGTGTGGCAACTGGCATATATTTATGACGATTACAGTGTCCTGGTGTCATGTGATCACCTTTTGTGACCTTCTGACAAGCAAAGTCAATAGGGAAGCTGGATTCACTTAACAACTGTGGCAAGAAAAGTCATAAAATGGGGAGAACTTACTTAACAACTGTCTTGATTAGCAATGGAAATTTTGGGCTCAGTTGTGGTTGTAAGTCAAGGACTACCCATAATTTTATTTTACTGCATTGATGCATTAACAGAATCTTTTAAGTCTGAAAGCACAAACTTAACTACTCCCACTTTTAATTGCTTGATACATTAGGGTAGGTCCTTTCTAAGTTTCTTTCTCTGTTATACTACTGAGGGCTCTTCCCTCTCTTCTCTGATCATTTCCTAGGCAGCATCTCTTCCCCAAGGTCATCCATACATTCCAATACAACTGGAAGGAAGATGGGATATGCATCTAATAAATTAATAAAAAAAATACATAAGCATTACTCTGATTATTATAATTGTGAATGTCACACAGTTTAAAGAAGACTTTTCCCTGTCTCCCTATGTGTTAGGTAAGAACTCATTAGAACATTAAAAAAGCCTTGCTAAATCAAGTCCATGGATTATCTATCCAATGGCCAACTAGGTACATTCAGAAGGATGATAAATAGGAAGGCAATAGCTCTTCTCCGCTGTTCCTCAGCAGCTGGCATTTATGGCATTCTGCCAGTGATTCGTATAATAATAAACAGCCATCAAGATTATTATTTAAATTGCTGGCAATTGATAATGTAATTATGTGTTGTGTGGTTGTTGTTATTTAATATCTAATGTGGTTCCTTGTCCTGCAAAGCATTAGCAATGGCCACTTGAGAAAAGAGAGACAATGGAAAATTAGAGACTGTTCCACCTGGACTATCATCTCTTTCATTAAAACTGTCCACTGCCAACTGTCTTGGAAGGATTGGGCTATCTCCCTCCTTGATGGCTTTCAGAAAGTTGTTAAAAGCCAAGTTTTCCTGGAGAGTGTTTCAATAATGTCCACTCACTGTAGTATCTTTTATTTGCTATTGCTACATGCGGATGTTAATTTTATAGTTATATTTTTAATTTATTTGTTTTTAATTATACTGTGAATTTTCTTTGCATATCTTGTAAACTGCCATGAACTGTGAGCATGCAGCAAATTTTCCCATTGGGTTGTATGGAAATATGATCAATCCATTCCAGACCTCTATGAACTCCATTGTTTTTTTTACAATTTTGAAGCACACAAATACAGTACTGTAGTTAAATATGCCATAGAAATCACAGTGTAACAGTAAAATCCTTTAACACAAACACTGAGAAAACCATGAACAACAGAGAAAACTTTTCAGTCGGTCGATTCTGAGCGAGGTTGTTGTTTTGCGGCAGAGTCTGCCTCTCCTTCAGGTGTTTTCTCTCTTGAGATTTCTTCATCCTCAAGAAGTTTGGTTGCGAACTGAGGATTTGTTCGTGAACAGAGTCGAACATTTAGCTGATTTTTTGGTTGTGAACTGATTTGGTTGCAAACAGAAGCATTTGTGAACTGAGGTTCCACTGTAACTATAATTTAAGCACAACTCTGAAACTCCTAAAAAATTGTTTTAAGTTACCATGTGTAACTTCCTATTACCGTAGTGTAATAGGAAGCTAAATTATAAAATGTATGGCTGGGGAGTAAACATAATAACTATTTAATTGCAGTGAAAATGAAAATGAAATCAAGCTTAGGTTCCATCTTGTCATGTTGACTATTTTTTGGAACAGGACTTTGAAAGTCCAAGCGTGGCCCTTTGCTGAAAGTAGGTTATGCACCTCTGGCTTGGTAGATAACATCATGAGGGGTTTGAAATAGATGGTCGTTGCCATTGCTTTGTGGTGAAGTAAAGACATGACACATGTTGTGTCTAAGTATAAAAATATTTATTGTTGTTGTTGTTAGTTGCGAAGTCATGTCTGACCCATCACGACCCCATGGACAACGTTCCTCCAGCCTTCCTGTCCTCTACTATCCCCCGGAGTCCATTTAAGCTCACACCGACTGCTTCAGTGACTCCATCCAGCCACCTCATTCTCTTTCGTCCCCTTCTTCTTTTGCCCTCAATCGCTCCCAGCATTAGACTCTTCTCCAGGGCCTTCTCCTCCAGGTAATCAGCTAGTACTCTTTAAAAAAAGGCAGTCTTTGTAAGCATCAGTGAATGTATTTTCTGTTCTACTTCACCAGAGACATCAGTGGCTCCAGTCAGCTTGGACATGCTTTCATTCTTGTTGCTTTTTCTTTTATTCCTGTCCAGCTGAAATATGTATGGCCACCCTTCCCATATTTGTCTTCCCAGGCCAGCTATCTTTACTGTGGAGGATCCTGTGCTGGAACTACAACTGGTCCTGGCCACGCTTTCCGAATCAGAAAGCCATCTGCCAGCCAGGTAAGAAATATTCTACCTCTTGCACTAAACCTGCTTGGCAGAGAGATAAGTTGCTGGAAAAGACAAAGCATTTAACAGGACCCCCATCTCTCCCTGACATACAGGAAGGTGGTGTCACTTTGAAATGGGCAGTTTTGTTGCCCTTTCGGCTGAGGTGTTTGTCATTCCCCAGTCTTAATGAACCATCTTAAAGGATATCCATGGCTGTTTAATAACTTTGGGAACTGTTTAATATTTCAGCTTTAAATTAATTATTTCCTGCTATTCATCCATCTGTGTCAAACCTTTGATGTTTGGGATGAGGACTTAATTGATGGGGTAAGAATTTAACCAGGTGACCCCAAGGAAGGCTTTCCCTAGGATTAACGGGATACCGTCTATAAGAAAGGCAACTAGGGCTCTGTAGCTAACAAGCCTATCCCCATTTGCCTCTTCCAGCACTCACAAGCCGGTTGCCCCAGCCAGTGACTTTACCAATGATGACATTGATACTTACATGATAGCCATGGAAACCACATGCGATGAAACGGAACCAGCTCCCAGCCCTGCTTCCGCCACAAGACATCCCAGCTCCGAAACCAAGGAATCGGACAGTGAAAATGAGGATACCGTCCTTGGCACACCACCACAAAAGAGGGTAGGTGGAGCAAGCGTGTTACTGCTCAGCGCATGAAAACATGCTAGAGGGTGTCACATTGGCCTGGAGAATCTCCTGACCATCCACATTAAAGGATGAGAGAAGCAGGAGCATAGATAGTAAGTGCTTTTCAGTATAGGAAGTTGTGACCATTGCAGTATTTACTGGCATCTATCCACACTGCTCCTTTGGTGTGTACTGTGACTAGTGTGTGTGACGTATCACTGAGTTCAGAAGCAGAGGAGAGGCTTCTAAAAGTCACATGGGGGCAATGTCTGGGTGCTGCCACTGAAGTGGGTGGGGGTGGAGATTTCAAAGGATAATTTCTTGGGGAAAATATCAGTCCCGTATGATCACTAATGCAAAGGTCATAGGCACTTTGGCCCGGTGTGGGATCTTGCTATTAAGGGGATCTTGCTATTCTATTGCTTTCGATAACAGTCACACTCAACTGTTATTGAAAGCTATAGAATAGCAGGATCCATTTAACACACTGGGACAAAGTTCCTATGACCTCTGCATTCATGATCACGTACCACCAGGCACTGCCTATCACAACTCCCTGGCACTTATATATTCTCTACATCCAGCCATTGCGGTTTGTAAAACATAGCCTAGGTTTACATATGCATAGAACAATTAATGAATCATTCAATAATGTGTGGGAAAGTTGACTGTACTTTAGTGTGGTCTGTGTACCAGCTTAAATACTTACAGTCCTATCCATCCCTTGCAGTTGGTCCTAGGTTTATGACTAACTTCAGTTGGAGCTGAGCCATTATTTACTGACTTTTAATGGCAGCAGCCAGGCTTTGTTAATCATTCTATTGCAAAATCAGGTTGTTGGTTTTTAAAGTCACTTGAAAAGGGTGGTGTGGTAGAGAGAGGTGTGGTGAAAAGTACATTTGGGAGCAGCTTTGGAGCAGTTGGGAGGAACAGGGAAAGGAGGCAAACAGTCAACCTCTAGGTATGGTAAACTTTATTCTGAGTATCATCTATATCTTTTCTTCTACATTTATAAAGGAGATTGTTTCTGTGTGCTTTTTGAACTTGTTCCCGTTAAATCAATTTGTGATGTGGAAACTTTCAAGAACGTTTGCACCTTTTCAGCTTTCTTTCTCCCCAACTGTTTTCTTCTTTTGCAGTTTCGTTCCTTATTCTTTGGATCAGTTTTAAGTGAGTCCCAGGTGAGAACTCGTTCCTTTTCCAGCCAGGACGTACTAGCGGAGGACAGTGAGGGAGATTCGTGAGCTCATCTGGATTGCTGTGCGTGCAACACACCCCTAAATCCCAAGGAGTCTTTGTCGGGTTAGGATTCTAATCCAACCTGCCCCAGCAAAATACTTTCTGACCAGAGACAGCTCTTCGTTGGCATTTTTTAATTAAATGAACAGTGTCAGGGAACTAGTATTTCCAGTGTAGAATCATAACAACCATCATCATTTTTTTTTTTTGAAAAGCAGAAATGTAGGAGACATTTCCTGTTTCGGGTTTGCACCTAATGTAGAGTTGTAATACATTCATTTTATTAAAAATATATATACTTCTCGGTGTTTTGATGCCAAGGCATATTGCTGCTGTAATACAGACCAACCTTGTAAGTTTCCTTTTAGAGCCTTCCACTGTTTGGAGCCAGCTTTCCTCTCATTCTCTGTAATTAATAAATTTTACTGCCAAAGCTCTCATTAGTTGGAAGGTATCTGGGAATGGAAAGTGAAATAAGAGAAAAAAACCCTAGGCGGCTTCTAAAGCTGCCATTATTCTGTAAATATAGAAGGTGGCAAAGGACTGGGCCTGATCCCTTGTTACTTCTTGGTGCTTTCTCTAGCTCAATCCAGCTTTGAAGTTAAAAGTTAAAACTACTCTTAATTAAAAGTCTTGTACAATCCTTCTAAAGAGCAGGTGTATTGCGGGGGAAAAAACAACCCTCTAGGATTTTCTTTTAGGCAGTGAAATGATTGAAGCAACAGCTCCAATGAAAGGATTGCCTCTAGAGAAGCCATAACAGGGAATACAGTCCAGAGTTTATCAGATACCGCTCTAGAGGAGGCCTCAGCAAATCAAATGTTAGATAACTTGAATTTGATTGGATTCCCCATAAGAGGAAGCCTGTTGTTGTTTTTTTTACTTCTCCCATAAGTGATCGAGGTCCAAGACCAGGAGCTGCTGCTACAACCAGATTCTGACTTCATTGGTACAATTTGTTCCGTTGTCTGTACGTTTTCTCAAATTAGTCTGTCCAGAATATACATCTAATTGTACAGGACAAGCACAATCCCCCTGAAACTCCCCCAGCTGTATAGGAGAAAGGGAAGGGTGGGGGGAAGTATTTTGTCTGAAAACAAGAAGCATTTTTCTCCCAGCCCAATTTTCATTTTATTTTCCCAAAACTATAAAGAGAAGCAACTACATTAAGAATATTACATGTTTATTCAAAAAAAGATGTGGTAACCCCAGGGGGGAAAGGGGTGCACACATCAGGACAGTTGGCAAAAAAGTCAATCAAAAATACCCCCAAAAATAATGACATTCCCTTCCTAGAGAATGAGATCTTTTTTTTTTTTGGTATTCAATCTCATTCAGACATTTTTTCTTTAAAAAAATGGCTGGATCCTAGCATCCTAGGGAAGCAGCCGCTGTACAGTGTAACCGCTATGCAAGACAGCCCAGGCCCTTTGTCTGCTGACGGAGGGCAGGCAGGACACGTTACTTCTTGGCTTTGGCTGAGTTGCGTGGTGGAGTGACTGGGCGTCCACCAGGATTCAAGCCACTGAACTGACCATATTTGCCCTTGTTCTTGTCTGCTGGTTTCAAGATCTGCAGAAAAAAAGAAAAAAGTTACGTTGAGAGGTGGAAATTTAACAGCTTTTTTTCTGTCCTTGATCCCTGGTGGAAAAATTCCTATTGAGTTCATCTAATAATTGCAAATGTTTCAGGGTGAAAAAACTTAAGCACCAAACCTCCTGAAATTTGAGCATGTAATAAAATTCTTACGATGAAAATGCAATTCCAGACACAGTTCTTTGTAACTGGTAAAAATAAAACAGCCATAAATTCTCTAACTTAGTGCCTTAGAATAAAACAAGTTTAAGGACATGGAATTGCACTTCAAATTCCTTCTCACCATACTTTTCTCTCTCTTTTCATGGTCTTTAAGTTACAAAGTCCCATTGGGCCTGCACCTTCTGTTTCTGAAATTATATAAATGGAATAGTATAGCACAAAAAACCACACTACATTCAATTTTCCTCATTTTTGAAAACTATGGGACTAAATTTGTATACTCGTAAGACACCTAATCTGCTTCATGTAGCCATATAAAAAAGAGGGCAAAAATAAATGCAAAAAAAAAAAAAATGTCCCAATTCCTTTTAAATATGGGAAATGCTTTTAACAAAGAAGTTCTGAGGCCCTTTATCACATTTTTCTATCATTTAAGATCACTAATAATATGTGCACCCATGCATATTCAACCTGACAAAACTATTTTTGCTACAATTCTAAAACCTCTGACTTTGCCTTTGGTCAGTTCCCTCCGCCTCCCCAAAATCATTCTAGTTTCTGTAGCTTTTGAATTTCCATCCATCCAGTGGCCACACTAATGTGGCACTGCAAAAGCAAAGCAAAAACTAAGTTGGAACATAAAGCCAGAAAATGGACCCAATGCAGAGGACCTAACAAATACAAAATTATTGCAACTGGGAAAGTTGGTTTCCCAAGTATCCCAGTTTTTACTATAAACCAGAGACACAATCTTGCTACAGTAAGAGGAATTTACAAAAATCCCTTTAAAGTACAACTGATGGTTAAACCTTGTATTCACGAATCCTCGAGTTCTCGCTTTGTCACAAAAATAGCACACCCTTTTATTGCTTGCCATGTGCGTAAAAGAATAACAGCTGTAAAAGTAGCATCTTCAAAAGTTCTTACCTGGAAGGAGCACATGAGGGTCTCATCAACGCTCATCATTGCGCCTGCATTGTCAAACTCGCCACAGTAGTTTGGAGCAGAAAAGAGAGTCACCAGCTGTCGTTTGGCAAAAAATTCATATCCATCTTCTACCACCTAACCGGGGTGGGAGAATCCATCAATCAAATATACGCACATGCTCAACCCAGTTTAACGTCCCCTTGCCAACAATATGCTTCAGCCCTTCCTTATTTCATGGTCAGCTTTTGCAGCTATGTTTCCCACCACTTCTATTTAAAACTACATAACTTCCCAGTTCATGGAGACACCTTCACCACCACCACCCCAGCCAGGTGTACCATTTCCTACTTGCTTTATGCTCTGACCTGATGCGCTCTGCAGATCAAGTCAAGATCATGCTTGTGAAGAAATTTGGCGACCACTTCTGAACCAAATGTAAAGGAGACCCCACGGTCATTTTCACCCCAGCCCTGCACATCCTTATCAGGGTCCGACCAGAGCAAGTCACAAAGCAAGCCCTGGTCAGGCACATCTGTGGGTCTCATGATCCGCCGAATCTGTTCCATAGACTGGAGGTCAGGAGAGAGTCCTGGAATACAGAATTTGCATTTATAAAGCAGATTATTTCAACGTGTGGCTCTCACAAGAGGTAACGTGTAACTGGCTGTACCAGGAATCACTATTTTACAACATACTCTTGTTGGGGGTATTAACTGAAAAAATTCATCTGACCAGGCTTTCCATACTCAATCCTTTAAGCCAATTCTTATCCCTCAATGCTGGGATCAAAATTAGCCTGAATAAATTTTTCATCTAAAATGCTGCATCAAAGAGGAAACCTTTATAGGAAGCCAATATGGTCTTTCACTTTTTCCCAGGCCATGTTCCACCTCCCAAAGGAAACACGCCTACGCAATATGCAAAGGACACCAAATTCCCCACTGTGCTATTGACACTGCCTATTACTTGACTTCTTTTCCTGTTGACACAGATTGCAAACCATCTGGAGAAATTCTGCATTACTTCAATCTCTTGCCTGTAGCATTGGTGGCATCAGTAGTACAATCAGCTTCCTCACCCCCAACATTATAGATTGCCTACCTCCATGACAGCAGAAGATTTTCTCATCAACGATGGCAGCAATAGGTAGGCAGTTGAAGCAATCGGTGAAGGTCTTCCATAATTTTATGTTATACCGCCGTTTACCTATGGAAAGCAGGAAAGGGCAAAAATTAGGTGGAAAAAAAAAGCTGAATAGTTTTGAATAGCCACATTCCTGCAAGGTTTGTTGGATCTTGGGGATCTCCTTGGGGTTGGAGAGAAAGAAAGACTCATGCAGCATAAGCACACTTTGCCATACCCCATTTCCCAAACCGCTACCCTCATTATCTGCATGTACTTGACCATGATATAGCTTCATTTCCCACTCTGTAAGTCTATTGGTATGATCCACTCACATTCATCATAGAAGCCATAGATACGGTTGATGCTCGCACACTCATGATTGCCACGCAAAAGGAAGAAGTTCTCAGGGTATTTAATCTTGTAGGCCAACAGCAGACAGATTGTCTCTAACGATTGCTTCCCCCGGTCCACATAGTCACCCAAAAAGAGGTAATTGCTCTCGGGAGGGAAACCCCCATATTCAAAAAGCCGGAGCAAGTCATAGTATTGCCCATGGATATCACCTGGGAGATGGCAGAAGAAAGAAAAAAAGGAATGAAAAACTGATCAACAATTTACACATTGCATTTATACATATGCTGTCTTCTTCCTAAGTGAGAATGGCAAGGGTGGGAAATGACTATCCCAGAACCAGACAGCCTGGCATTCATATGCATCAATGTGCCTGTAGACATCATCTTTAATGTCTGCCAGATTTCTTGCCCTACTTTAAAAATTGATTAAATGGGAAGACGATACAACACAACCCCTCTAGTATCTTGGTTTCCATAGGCATGCTTGGAAAATTAAAATAATGGTGTGATGCAGCTCAATGCTTTGTCTAAAAGACAGAGGATCAATCTGACCAGCTTCAGCTCATTTTGAAAGTGCCAGTACAGAATCTTCTGCTCAATACGTGTTTTATGGATGACCATGCCTACGGAGGCAACCATTTTGAGAGAGCTCTAGAGAAAGAGAAGGAAGAAAACTGCAATGTCATCCCACTTACCACAAATTTTGAGTGGGGCTTCTAGTTCCAGCAAGATGGGCTGGCTCAGGAAGATCTCTCGTGATTTCAGGCATAGGCCCCGAATCTCATTTTCTGTGAGCTGAACGTTCTTGCCTGGTCGTGATCCTTGCACTGGGGAACAACAACAACAAAAAGCTGAAACTCTCATTCCAGAGCACCCATCTTCATACTGGTTCACCTTCCCGGAGATATTCCTGGCAGGTAGCTCTTGTTTCTAGGAAGTTTTGGGGTTAATAACCAAATCCTATCTTGTCCCCACATGAAAAGCATTATTTCCTTCTGCCACTGAGGAAGGCAGAATCCGTTAGCCAAGTCTGTGCCTGAAGGACCAGGCATTAGCTTAGCTTCTTAGGTTACCAAGCCATTATTGACCCAGGAGATACTCACTGGGGAACTGCCATGCAGTAAACAAAATCTTAAAGGAGCTTCATAACTATGCATTATTTGCTTCAGTATAACATTTATTCTGCTTCGGGACTATTTTTTTTTAATGAAAACCAGGCTCTGAAGCAAGTGGATCAGTTAACAGTGCTGGTAAAAATCTAACACTCTGGGATGACAGCACTGTCCCACAAGCAGTCCCCTCTCATCTAGCATAAACTGGCACTCCTTAACACAATAATTGCAATGTGATGGTGGTGTTCCAAATTTCTAGTTATAGCAGAGCCAGAGTTTGTGATCAAGGGTTTCTTCGTTGCAAATAAACAGCTCTGAATCAAAATCAAAATCAAAACATCGCATCAACCTAAATTTACATAATCCATGGGCTTGGGCAAATTTAATATTAAAATCCTGCCTTATTCTGCTGCCAATCTCTC
>JANHJO010006080.1:209898-220732 GCA_032468235.1 Pseudoxyrhopus heterurus | reverse complement strand
TTGTTACAGCCTCAAACCCTCACAGCTTCAACCTCTTACTGTCCACTGTGGACCTCACCCCTTTCCTACGAGGTCTGCAAAGGGGGAGTGCATAAGCGCACCAGCGTGCCTACTGCCCCTGTCCTACTGGTTCTTTTGTTTACTTATATTCTTTTTTGTTCATGTTTATGTTTTCATTCTATATATCTATATATGTTTGACAAATAAAGAAAGAAAGAAAGATTCACACATGAAATTAAAGCCTAAGGCTCAAGAATTGTGCCAGGTGAGGATGGCAAGCAAGACTGTAGTGCAGGGGTCTCCAAACCTGGCAACTTTAAGACTTGTGGACTTTAACTCCTGGAGTTCCCCAGGCAGCTGGCTGAGGAACTCTGGGAGTTGAAGTCTACAAGCCTCAAAGCTGCCAAGTTTTCCAACCCCTACTACTGTAGTGGATGGATGAAACTGTAGGATGGAAGGTTGGAGGTCTCATATCTCCCCTCCTGGAAGTTCTTTGTGTCTTCATACCCTGGCCTTCACACTCTTGTCTATTCTATTCTGGGATAATGGCTTAGTAGCTCCTACTGCCACTGTACTATCTTCCAGGGGACATTTCATGAATTATTCTTCTCTTAATACTTCCCATTTTAATTTCACAGCCTGTGTTCCCTTTCTGATGATTGAAAGATCAAAATGCAAAAAGGGAAATAATTTCCATAATGCCACTTCCTGACTGTAGCATAGAGGCACGTGACTTGACAATTCAGCCATTGCTTGGTAAATAGACCATTTTCAGAAGACATAAAGGAAATTTATTTTAAATAAAATCTTCAATTTTAGATATTAAAATGAAAATAGTGTTGAATGACCGCTATTTAAAGCCATATGTCACAGCTGACAAAAGGAAGTGACAAATGAAAATGCAGCGCTCAAGTCAGATCATAAGATGTCACTGGTCTGCTACAAATGACATGTTCTTCCTATGACACGGTTTATGTTACAACATAACATTACAGAGGCAAGAAGATTCTGATTAAAATCTCCATGCCCATCCAGAAGGATATATGCAGATTGAAGTTTAAATATCATATTCTATAACTTGTAGAAGAATAAAGAAAAATAATTCCGTGTTTTAATACCCAGCTTATATCCACACCGTCATAATTTTTAACAATTGTAAACAAATAGTTATAAGTCGAGGACAGGTAAGGGTAGGAGAGTAACAGAAGAGGAAACTATTTGATTAAATGATGTAGCTGCATCTTTTTCCTGCAGGAGACGCTGGTGCTAGACAGTGAAATTTTTACTGCACTCCTCCATCGAGTGTGTCCGAAGGCCTTTAAGCACTTGCAGAAGCATGGGGTGGGGCCTTTGATGTACATGCCTGAGTGGTTCCTGTGCCTCTTTGCCAGAACGCTGCCCTTCCCCACAGTGTTGAGAGTCTGGGATGCCTTCCTGAGTGAGGGTGAGTGAGGGCAATGAGCACTTGGGGATCTGTAAGTCCGAACTGAGACAAGAAGCAGAATCATATTGCAGAACTTTGCAAGGCAACAACTGATGATATGAGGTGACTGGGACAATCAATTGCTAGAGCCTAACCCTACAGATGCAGGAAGCCAAATTGGAAAAGAAAGGCAAGAGAGTCGGAACAACCTTTCTTTTGGGAAGAGGTATCTTCTATGGATAAAGAAAGAGATTAAAATCTTTCTGAAGTAAATTTAAGAAGAAATAGGATACTGGATGGAGAAGGACAGGGATGCAGGGAGGGTCATGATTTGGAACCAAGATGAACAACATTATGATGGACTCACACTTAAGATTTTTTTGTAAAAGCAAAGTAGAGATGTTATTACGGTATTATTATTATTATTATTATTTCAATTTATAGGCCGCCCAACTCCCCAAGGACTCTGGGTGGCTCAGTAGGCAGAGCTTTCCTCTTTGTGTTTTCCCAGAACAAGGATATTCTGTTTTTTCCTACATTTTGGAATGGAATTATTCCAAAATCACTAAGCAAGACCATGTCTGATAATTATTTAGATGAAGAACTACTAGGGAATCCCAGGGCTGTAAAATAGATAAAATGGGGAGTTGAAAAAATATTCAGGAAAAAGATACTAGCGTATTGTTAGGTATGCCATATAATTGCCAAGAAAAGCTCATGGACAAACCCAAGAAGTCACCAAAAATCCAATGTTATGCAAGAACTTTTTGAGGTTTTTCTCATTTTTATGTTATTTTAGGGCTTGTACTACATTTTTTAAGTGTTTCTATTTCAAAATGATGGGAAACGTCTGCTGATTTTCAGGAGCTACGGTTGAAGGACATACTTGAGATCCTGAAAAAGATATTTTATCAAATTATTCATCCTTATTTTGGAGGGGCAGTTATCCCCAGCCTTCTACAGATTCTGAGACTGTAACTTCCAGAATTCTCTGTGAGCATTGGCAAAGAGTGGGAATTCTGGGAATTACAGTTCTACATTAGCTGCAACACTCTGAGTAAGCAGGATAGCTTGGTGTATGAAGGATGACTTCAGTAAATTCATTCACCAGTTTTCTAATTCTGCTTCCCTGGAGCTCCAATTCTGCTTCCCTGGAGCATTCAGATTATTCAGAAACCATGAGAAGCAGTATTATTCAATGGAAGAACATCCAGTTTGAATCCCAGCACTTCCAGCCAAAAGGGTTAAGTAATATGAAAGATGTTGTTGCTGGTCGGAATAGGCCTGGCCAGATGGATGGACCAGAGTGTACAAGAGTGCTTGCCCTGAGCTCAACTGCTCTGCCCTGGCTTTCTCCCACAGGGGTCAAGGTGTTGTTTCGTGTTGGTCTGCTGTTAGTCCGTTTAGCCCTGGGCTCCTCTGAAAAACTACGTGGCTGTTCAGGACTGGTGGAGACACTGGAGAAGCTACGCAGCATCCCACCTCAGTTTCTGCAAGAAGACAGCTTCATGGCTGAGGTAGAAACTACAAAAACTTCCTATCTGGTGTAGCAGCTCCTTTTTGTGTTTCTTTCTAGCCACAATCAACTATTTATTGTGTGCAGGCATGTGAGACCTGTAAAAGATGATTGCAATAATAATTGGGAGATTTTGTGAAAGGGTAAGAGCTCTCAGTGTGTCTGTGTGTAAAGAGTAGGATGTTAAAGGACAGAAAAGAATGTATGTGCCAAAGGTGCTTTTTCCAAAAGGCAGTTGGACTTTCTTTTTTTCCTTTGAAAATGTTTCACTTCTCATCCAAGAAGTTTCTTCAGTTCTGACTGGAGGGGAATGGAAATATTACATTCTTTGCAGTCATCCGGTCATTAGCATTTTGAAGGTCTGTCCTTAGCTCTCCAAGAGTCATTGAGGCCACTTGGGGGTTTATCTGAATCTTCAGAGTCACCTGAATCAGAGTGTAAATGGGCGTGGAACCTTCTTGGGACTGCTGAAAGGACTGCGTAGTAAACAGGAGATAGGTGATGTCATATCCCTCCTCCATGGTTGAGGGAGGGCTCTTCAGTTTGAACATAGATGGCCTCCTCGAACCCTCTTTCAAACTAATGGTCCTCTCTGTCCAGAATGTGAATTTTGCTATCTTCAAAAAAATGACCCTTTTCTTTCAGATGCAAATGGATTGCTGTCTCACAGAGGCTAAATGCATATGTATGGATTTTCTTGTTTGCAATATTCGTTGACTGCCACTATTATAAGACTTGGGCAGTTTACAATTCGATTGAAAGAGAACCAATACAATACAATACAATACAATACAATACAATACAATACAATACAATACAATACATACAATACAATACAATACAATACAATACAATACAATACAATACAATACAATACAATACAAAGTGATACCTACATACCAAGATAAATGCCATCAAAGAGCCAATCAGGATCTAAAACATGTTAGAATAAAGAAAGATTCTGCTGGTTTGCAGAATGCAAGGAGGGAGATGCTACACATACATGTCCAGGGAAAGCATATATCAGAAGTCAGGGGCCACTGCAGAAAAGACCAACCACCTGATCCAAGTCCCATTTACATCCTTGTAGGAGAGGGTGGTGGCTCTCAAGAGGTGGTAAGAAGAAGCGTGGCTCTAATGGGTAGAATCAATTTTGGCAAGTTGATGCCTGTGTCATGTTATATAGGCCTTTGTAAGTATCCAGCGCATAGAATTTGGATTCTCTCCTTTATTACCATCCTGCTGGCATGTCAATAGTTAGAATGCAATATTGCAGGCTAATTCTGCTGACTGCCAGCAGTTCTATTCTCACCAAGGCTCAAGGTTGACTCGGCCTTCCATCCTTCCAAGGTCGGTAAAATGAGGATCCAGATTGTTGGGGGCAACATGCTGACTCTGTAAACTGCTTAGAGAGGGCTGTAAAGCACCGTGAAGTGGTATATAAGTCTAAGTGTTAGTGCTGGTGCTATTGCTATTATTTTGGCCTTTTTTTGGTGGTAGTTGTTGCTGAAAAGTGCTACGCCATTGAATTCCAGCAGCATTCTTTTTAGGTAATCAGGAGGTTGCATAGCACAGTTTACCCATGGGAGCCCTAATTGATTTGCTTCTAGGCACCCAGAAATCTATTCAGCAGTCCCAATCTACCACACACACAAACCAGCTATAAGCCGCCATTATCCACCAATGTCCTTTCCTCGTCTCTGTTGCAGAGGTGGGGAAATTTGAGGGCTGGGAGCTGCCCTTGGGTGATTAAGAAAAGGAGTAACGTCATTCAAGTGCCTAGGCTTCCATTCCAAGATAGGGGTTTGGGTTTGTTGTATTGCTGGGCTGTTTTTTGTTATTCCTGGTGTGTTAAATTAACTGAAGCCTTATGTACCCGTTTTTAATTATTTTGCTCCTCCAAATGAGAATTTTTTTCCCAGGGAATTTGCAGCCTAAATTCAGGAATGCCACTTATTGAAGCCATAAGAGCTATAAAAGATGGAATTTATGGCCACATATGGATCCCGATCGACAGGTTACCCCCACCGCTCCTCTCTTAGAAGTCCATTTACTGTAACACAAGTAATTCTAAATGCGTATTTTCTTCCTTGGGCCTCATACCTAAATTTGTTGCTTTCTTCACCTTTGGTAGGTCCATGATGTGCCCATCTCAGAGAGTGACCTGGAACGTGAATGTAGAATCCAACTGGGGAAACTGTGCAAAACTCAGCCTAAATTCCAGTACAACCCAAAGCAGCGCCTTTCTGGTGCAAAGGCCATTTTTGACGTTCAGCAACTGGAGGATGCTCAGAACAATAAGACAGATAAGGAAATTCACACACATACATTCCACATCCCCAAAATCAAGATAGACCCACCCTCATTGTCCCCAAAGGAACAGAAGAGGTTCTCGGAGATGCAAGGTCAGAAAAAAGAGGAGAAAAGGAAGAAGCCGGACACAAGGGGAAAGACTTTCCACGCCTTTGAGCATCCCAAGGGTAGAAGGGAGAGACAGCTGGAACCAGAAGCCACAAAGAGCAAATCGTCATTTTACTTGGAGGCATGATTCTCACTCAGGGCAGAGAAGAGATGGAACTCTAGGAGAACAATCATGCAGCATTTTCTCACTGTCCTGCTCTGGTTAATGGATGAATTCAGAAGCCTCGACATAGCCTGAGTTGAAAGCAATCCTAAATTTCTAGGAAAAAAATAAATAAAATAGGCTGGGTTTCCTAATTTTAGGAGCTTCCTCTTTCCGAAGCCTTCATCTATAACCCTGCTTGAATTAAAATAAGAGATTTTACATGTTTTGGGATGTAGAGTATAGATATTGTGTGTGTGTGTGTGTGTGTGTGTGTGTGTGTGTGTGTGTGTGTGTGTGTGTGGAGAGATACGATTTATCTAAGCTTGGTGAAATTAAAAGGGCAGAGAAAGTGGATTTCACTAAGTGCCCTTCTTCCCATCACTCAGCTCCCACCCCTAGTAATTTTGGGATCGTGTCAGAACGAGAACTCCTGATAATTTGGAAATATGGTAGCTCTCATTTAACAGCTGCCTTAGACAGAAACTTTCTGCAGTTACAATGGTGATGAAAAAATAATTTTGTGAGAACCTTTGCAGGTCTGTAAAGCAAACAAAAGCTGAAGTAAAATTGTAAAATTGTGATGTTTTACTTAGTGACTGCTTTGCTTAACGACCAATTTGCTGGTCCCAATTCTGGTCACCTGACAAGGACTACTTTTATGCTACACATTTTCATCTATTTTTGCTGTGGATGTTGTAACCTAAAGTCCAGGCCTGGCAATGAGGAAAAAAAGAAGAACTCAAAGATCTTGGATGAATGAAACCTAATTTGAAATATGCTGTATTTACAATTGCTCCAGGCTTTGAGGTATTTGGCACCTTGATTCTAAGGGGGTAAAATTTATTGCACATGTATACATAAAACAGATTCACAGAATCTAATTTAGTAAAATTACAAAAATGTGGTTTTCCTATATCCATAAAAAACAGAAAGTTGTTCTGATTCAGTGTGGCAAAGGGGGGCGGATGGACTGTACAATTATTTAGTTCCAGGAAAAGACTGTTTTAAATTGAACAAACTAAAGAAAATAGAGAAAGGGTGAATCAATTAGTGGTTAAAAGAACTAATCATACTAATTACAAGTTTAAAAACCCTTAATAACAAAGGTCCACATGATCAGTATAAATAGTTATAAGGAGTTAACTGTTGAGTTTATCATTAAATCTGACTAGCATTTAGCAACAAAATGTGTCATTTTTTTTTTATTTTTAGAGCACAAAGACTCTTCAAAACAGATAACAAACTGATAACTTGGACCCATTCTTTAAAATTATATTGACTTTCTTTCCAGTTATATACCAGTATCCCCTCTGTTGTGCCTTCAATTTCATAGAGCAGGGCTATCAAACTCACGGCCCGCAGGCCAGATGCGTCATGCACTGGCCACGCCCCCGCACCATTTAGCGAAGGGGAAAAAAGTCCCCGATATATCATGTGACGCCGACGTGACGACGTGAGTTTGACACCCGTCATAGAGCCAAAGTTCTTCATAAAATGACTAATTCTATATTTTACAAATATAATTCAACATCACACTGAGATCCTTAACTATTTCTTCCCAAGATTAGATTAACATACATGTTAATTTGAACCCCCCCAAAAGCTATAATAGAACAAGACAAAATCATGTGAGTTAAAGAATGTTCAAATTTCTTACACAGCCAACCTACGAAGTCTTAATGTCCATCCTTTATTAAATGTTATTTGATACGTCCAACAGACCTGTCATAATATTTTATGATTAATTAGTTTCATCTTTAAATAGTAAGAAGTGTATTTCCCATTTTTTAATACTTGGACCCATTGATTTTCCAAAACTGGATATTCTAATTTTTCCTTCCATAGATCCAATATATAAATAATGCAAATTTCCCTTCATTATGAAAATGAATTCTTGGTATACATTTAACTGCAGCCTCTCTTAATGAAACTAAAATAGAAAGCATCTTGGAGGCTGGTAAAGTATTCAGGCCATGCTTTTAGTTAGTATATGTTTTACTTGAAAACATTGCTAAGAATATATTGAAGGCAAGCCAAACTCAAAAGACAATCTCTCAAAAATTTTAAAACAGCCATTGAGAATCAATTTATTTTAAATATTAAGCCATCATTTAGCCCAGGTATTCAAATAGAGCCTCGTCCTTGCTATTTTCACTTTTGAGTTCTATCACATTAACTTATCATGTGATTTGAGATCATATCACAACTGCTTACTTATTAATAACCAAATATGCCTAGCAGCTTTCAAAGCTGGAAATGATCCTGATTTAATGTACCTTGATCCTAATACCTGGCAAGATTTCAGGGATATTACACATTTGCTTTCCAAATTGGCCCAGAAAGGGAAGTGAATTTAATAAAGTCAATCTTTATTCCAGAAAAACATAAATGTTAAGATAAAGGCTCAATAGTATAGTTGAAAATCTGCTAGATTAATGCCATCATCTTCATAAAGATAACTGCAAGTTTCCCAAGTGTATTCTTGAGACTAAGAGAAGAAACCAATCGTTTAACAACCAAATTAAAAATCAGACTGATCTGAAATCCATGGCTGAAGTCATCTGCAAGGCTTCTTCTCATTGGTCACGAAGAAAGTGATTTGCAGGATATTCAATTTATTTTGAATTGGTGCTCTGGATTAAAGTAAAACCTCAAAGATAGTATTAAACACTGAACTGAAGAAGGTTGGGAATGAATATTGGGGAATAAAAGTCCTTCAAGGCTGCAAAGCCCCATCCATTTGACTAAGTTGATCACAATTCCCAGATGGCTAATACTGATTTTACAAAGAGTATAATAGAAGAGACCAATATTCTGTAATCACTGAAACCTTCACTATCTGTGGGAAATGAGTGTGTGCAAGAGAGAGGTCAATGGGAAGAGATATAGCTGCTCTAATTTTTCTTTCTTCTAGTGATTTAGGGTTATTCCTCATCAGAGTCTCATTTGAAGTCCTTTCTTCTAACCCCAGGGACAGCGGAAAAAATTATGCCAGCACATTTTTCATTGCATTCACCACCAAACCCTATTCAGCTCAGTAACAAGCAGGTTCAGAAAAGTCAGGATGGCAGTTATGATCACCCAGTTGGAACCCCATGCCTTTTTGTACACATGTCAATGTTGCATGCCTGTGCGAAAGGATAATACTTCAGTCACATGTCATGATCACTATTTTGAGTTTTTTGACACACACACCCCAGTCAGATATTTCTCGTATTAAGGGCAGGGGCTAGTTGTCTCCTTATATTCTCAGTTGTCTCAAGGGTGCTTTTTTCTTCAAAAGGCAACTGGACTGTTTTTTCCTTGAGGAAGAAGAAAAAAACGTTTTACTTCTCATTCAAGAAGATTCATCAGTTCTGATGGCGGAGTGGGATGGGTGGAAGGATAGGTACTGACAGTTGAGATACATACTACTTAGAGCTGCAGTATGGAATAAATGAAAGAAAACAGTTGGTGGGGCCTCTGGCTTTGTTTCCCCTCTCACTAGGTGTCATCAACAGATTGGGCAAAACAATCAGAAATTACTCTTCTTAGCATGGACTGGCTGGGGAGAAGGTAAATGTTGACAGTAGTGATGTAATTGTTTCAGAAAACCTGTTTTGGTTTTGCACAAGTGTGTGGAAAGGGAAACTGATTATCTGTAAGCAGTAATCAAAATGCATCAATAAACTTCAATTTGGGTGCAGTAGTTTAGCAAGACCAAATGCAGACAATGGGGATGAAAAGACTTTTGCGAAGTCTTTCATCTGGTTGGAATTTAGTAGGACCAAATGTCAGCTTCACTAATGACAAATGATTATCTATTGAGAACATATGTGCTAATAATAACTGTGGGTAGGTGTTTGGAAGCAAGATAAAGTATGTCTGGGAGCAACCATAAATCCAATGGCACTTGGATTGAAATTTATGGTCCTGCTAAGCGGTGGAACTCTTTTCTTCTGGATCAGGGCTGTCGAACTCCCGGCCCACAGGATGGATGCGTCACATGCTGGCCACGCCCCCGCCCAGTTTAGCGAAGGGGAAAAAAGTCCCGATACGTTATGTGATGACACTGTGACGCCGCGAGTTTGATACTCCTGTTCTGGATGATCTGAAGGTTATGAAAGCTGCAAGTGAGAGGCAACCCTCTTCTTTGGGTCAACATGTTATTCAATTCCATCAGAAAGATAGAACAAAATAATTCCCAGAATCCCTCCACAGCATCTTCAAACTCCCAAGACATCTGGGACACACAGCTATACTCAACAGAACCTTCACTTCCCCACCCACATTCCTATGCTGAATGGTGGCTATCAGCTGTCACCTAGGGAGAGAAACAAAACCAGAGTAATCATGGTTTTGAGTCATAGCTAACATGACTCAGACACAGACTTGGACATAGAGACACACATACACAAACCAGGACACTACCATTTGTTGCCAAAAAGGAGAAAAGGTAATAAAGGGAGGATGGGGATCGTAAGTAGGAATAGCAAATTTTGTGTCCATATACCGGTAGTTTTCTGCTGACTCAGGAAGTAACAATGGGAAAAGATCTGCACTAAAAGGTGATTGGTTCAGTGTTGGCTTAGCATGTTGTATAAATCCAGCTCTTGGGTTCCAGTAGGTGAGAAAAACAATAGCATTTCAGACCCTCAAAGCAGGGCAATATCCAAGGGGGGAAAATAAGTATGGGGTCAAAAACCAAGTAGAAATCATGAAGGTCATTGCAAACAGGAATACTTGCTGGGGGAAAAGGTTTAGGACAGATGTGGTTTCTGTATTCTCAGGAATTGTGGGGAAATAAATATTCTGACCCACAATTGACACAGAGCTGTGCAGAGACACAAACAGGGCAACCTCTGAGGAAGACACCTAGCTCCTGCTGCTGAGTATGAGATTGAGGAAAAAGAGAAGGGGTAATGCTGTTGTAAAAGTAATGTATGCTGTCTATTTAAGCTGTTGAACGATTTCTTACACAAAATACATTTTCTATTGGAGGATTGGTGCATTCTGAATGGATGAATTAATTAGAACAAATTGCATCTAGTATTAATTTAATAGTATAAGTCTTGACTCAATCAGAATCAGAATAAAAATCCTTTATTGGCCAAGTGTGAGTGGACACACTTGGAATTTGTCTTTGGTATGTATGCTCTCAGTAAACAAAAGAAGAAAGGAAAATAAGATAAAATAAGTGCATTAATAAGATACAACACTTAGTGATAGTCATAGGTTACTAGTAAGCAGTCAAATCTAATACTCAATACTAGTAATTTAAATAATAAATAATCAAATACAAGGAAAAACAAATAATATAAATTGTAAAGATATAGATTGTAAAGATATT
>JANHJO010006080.1:155777-166090 GCA_032468235.1 Pseudoxyrhopus heterurus | reverse complement strand
TCAGCCTTCCATCCTTCCGAGGTAGGTAAAATGAGAACCCAGATTGTTGGGGGCAATATGCTGACATTGTAAACCGCGTAGAGAGGATTGCAAGCCCTGATAGGCGGTATATAAATACAGTGCTATTGCTATTGCTATTAAACCAATTGAAGGAAAATTGTTTTCCATGTCAGTATCTCCCCGGTACTATGCACATTCCATATCATATTATGGGGTCCTTGGCTCTCTGCTAATAGCTGCAGGAATAGGCAGATATAGAGAACTTTCCTTTCTTTGAATTTTAATTTATCCTAAGGTTCAGACTTAGGTTCAGGCACAATGCGGTTGTACTGCCATCTCTTCATCTTCTCTCCTTTTGATTTTCAAAAATTGGACCCTCCTCATTTCTGGAAAGTCTCACACTTTTGTCTTGCTCTTCATTTATATGTTTTTTTTTTGGGGGGGGGGAGGCAGAGCGATATAAGATTAATCTCTTTCTTCTCTCCACAGTTTTGTGCCAGGTTATTATGAGGAAATTGAAATCTCTGAAAGCAGCGTCAACAATGGCCCAGAACGCATTGGGCCCCACTGCTTTGAGCTACTACGTGTTTTGGGAAAGGGTGGTTATGGCAAGGTGAGCAATTCCTAAAAGTGAGTATAGGGGCAGAAGGTTCAACCCTCAACCAACTGGCAGAAAAAAATCCTTTCTAGTAGAAGAGCAAAGTAGTTACATTGGCCTAGAATCTTAGGAAATAAGTATATTTGTTTCTGTATGGAGGAGCATTCATCTTGGGACTGCCTATCCAGAGCAGTTTAGACTGGTTTGTCTCCTTGGGAGAAGTAAGCTACTGCATTGTGAGAAAGCATGTTGACTATCAGTGGAGAGCTGATGAAAACATTCTTAAAAGCCTTTAATTAATCAGAAGGCACTGTTATTAAAGCTCTCTAATCAGGAGTGTGAGAATAATATTCTGGATTGCCTTCACCCCATACTGTTTAAATAGTCTTGCTTATTCTTAGGTGTTTTTTTTTTAAAGAGAGGCTGAGTGCACAATGTTAAGGAGTATGGAAACCCAATATTTGGGTTATTGATATCTGATTTTCATAAAAGAGAAGACAGTTCTCTTTCCTCACTCTTTCCTCTGCTGGATAGCTGTGTTGTTCACTTGAAGATTTTGCTTACTGCTTCCGTTTGTGTTTTAGGTGTTTCAAGTGCGGAAGGTACAAGGCACAAATTCTGGGAAAATCTTTGCCATGAAAGTGTTAAAGAAAGTAAGTATCTATCTATCTACAGCTCTGTGTGCCTTGTTAAATATCTTTGTGAGACCATAATTCTTTCTGAATATCTCCTGCAGGCCAAGATTGCCTGTAATGCCAAGGACACAGCACACACAAGGGCTGAGAGAAATATTCTGGAGGCCATCAAACACCCATTCATAGTAGACCTCATCTATGCTTTCCAGACTGGTGGCAAGCTCTACCTCATCCTGGAATGTCTCAGTGGTATGGAAATGAAGCTCTGTGGACAGGAAAAAATTGCAGTGGATTTGGCCAAAAAACTGGGACCTGATTCTTGTTCTGTGGTAGATTTTAGAGGTTGGGTCAGACATTGTTAGAGAAGACTGATGGTATCTCTTTGTGCTTTGCTTCATAGGAGGAGAACTCTTCATGCAGCTGGAACGGGAAGGCATCTTCCTGGAGGACACAGCCTGGTTAGTGAAAATGCTACCTAAGCTGAACTGGAATAGCCACGAAGATTGGTGTTCACCATAGGCTTTGTCTCCTCTTTCTTACCATGTCCAGAAGTAAGGTGACAATAGAGGCAACTGGAAATCTTAGAGTAGAGTAAATCTCTTTGTACCTTGCAGCCATTCTGAAACATCCACTAAGTCCTACCAAGGGCTCCTATTTAAAGTGATTCAGTTCCCCTTAGCTAAGGATGGGAAGACAGGTATAGGTCATTTCACACAGTTTTTTACAGGATGCTTTATAGATAAAATCAATTTTATTTGGCTAGATCTGGGTGCTATTGAACACAGCAATGGTGATATCTAGCGATATTTTCTGAATTCCTGTGAGCTCGTATAACCAGAAGAAGTGGCTCTAGTGCTTTTTAGGCAGAGTTCAGCCACCTGGCCTAATGGGATGTGTATGTGGCTGGATGTGGGGAGTAGTTAATGCTTTTCTAAAAGAGGGTGCAGGGCCATCCGCCATAGCAATATGATCATGCACCCTTTAAGAGACTTATCTGTTGATCCAGCTGTTTTGGGCAATGTTTATGCAGTCTCCATTTTTGGAAAACATTGTGGAGTAGTGTTGGCAAGTCAGCTACAAGTGGATTATCTGGATCCCTCGAAGTCAAACTTCAGGTCCAGATATGGGATGCAAACAGCATCCGTGCTTTAGTGGATGATCTTCATGGCAACACCCTGGCCTTATTACACCTCTTGTCCTTAAGGGTTTAATGGGTTTGCTACTACCTAGTGGATGGTTCCAGTCAAGATCGTGGATGGTGCTTCCAAAATAGGTTCCGCAAAACTGAGTCTTCTTGTTAGTCAACATTTATACATAACCACAAGGAGAGGCCATCTGTCAGTTCATTGAAAGGTATCCTTGGTACACTGATGAGACTCAATTCTTCCTTGCTATTCCTGGCTCTAAGTGGCTATGGGTGGGGAGGTTATATCAAATAAATGTATGTAGATGATTTCTGCTGCATTTTGAAATGTACAAACTGTTGTTTTCAGATATGTAAGACACATGCCAAAGCAGTGCCCAAGTGCCAAAGTGGGGGAAGGTGGGGAGAGTTGACTAATGAAAGAAGGTCACTGTATTTAAATATATGGGCAAATTTCCACCTCCCTTCTTGGATTGCCCAGTCTCATAATTGCATGTGGCAGTTTGTGTCCTCCTACTGATTCTTCTGTAAATGCCCTCCCTCCTTTAATTGGAGCTAGAAGTGGGAAGCTAGGAGGAAATAAGTGCAGATAAGCTTAAACTATTGAATTCCTGCAAAACCACCTCCTTGAATATGCAGAATGTGTTCAGGGAAGATTTTAGGATTGTGAGTCTCTGTTGTTTAAAATACCAGATGCCATTTGATCCTTCCTGTTTTCCCAGGCAGAAAGTAGATATTTTCATCCGAGTTCGAAAGTGCCAGATTTCATCTCAAGGTCTTTTTCTGGCAGCTGAGTTCCTCAATTCTATAAATGGCTTAGAGTTGAAGATGGGCCCTCCCTCCTAGAATCATTTCAGTGAAGTCAGACTCACACCAACAGCTTTCATTATGAGTTATTAACCCCTCACAGATAAATGAGGAAGCATCTTCTGAGCTGTATGGACTGCTTGTGGTTACGTTGATAAGATCCCTTTTGTGTTCTGCAGTTTCTATCTGAGTGAGATCATCCTGGCTCTTGGCCATCTCCACTTCAACGGCATCATTTACCGGGATCTTAAGCCAGAGAACATAATGCTAAACAGCCAAGGTAAGGAAAGCATCCTTGTTTACAGAGGGAAGAGTGGGAGGATGCACAATAATTTGAATGTTATCTGTACTACTCTGTGATCCCAACCAGGGCTGTAACAGGACATTGACTTTCCAATTTCTTCTGCAGGGCACATTAAACTGACGGATTTTGGGCTTTGCAAGGAATCCATCCATGATGGTGCTGTCACCCACACCTTTTGTGGCACTATAGAATACATGTAGGTGATGAAGGCTCATGAGCACCTTTAGGATACCTGTTCTGGATCAGTTTTAGTTTGAAGTTAACCGGGTTTAATAATTACGCACTGATTTCTTTCTCTGCCCTCAATTCCAGGGCCCCAGAGATATTGATGCGCAGTGGCCACAATCGGGCTGTTGACTGGTGGAGCCTTGGTACCCTGATGTATGACATGCTCACAGGATCGGCAAGTCTGGCTTGTGCTGCTTTTGGAGGCAGGGTGGAAGTGACAAGGGATGCAGTGGTGGGGAGGGAGTGAAGGAAGAATTGCCGATCAGTCACTGAATAACAGATAAACTATTGCAGAGATTCTCATGTTGAGGTCAGCTGGCTGTTGACAAAGGATAGTAGGAAGAATGCCCTATTGTCCTAATCAACACACTACACAGTTTCTCACAAAAGGCAATATAACCAGTACAAGCAGTACTAGATCTGCCAACTAAACCATTAACAGAGCTATTGAAGTGATACTTGGCTGTCTTGCTATCTCTTCTACTTGGCCCAGGCAAAAACCCACTGGCTGGACTTTCTGTTTTTAAGGGACAGTGCTTATATTTTTATTTGAATTTGCTACCAGGTTCCTTCATCTGTCCGTTGTTTCTCTTACTTTCTCTCCCAACCTCTGCCTATTCTGCTATCTACTGTTCCTTGAGTTTTTAGGATCATTTATCTTAAGCCCTTTGTATTAATACAGCCTCCATTTACCGCTGAAAACCGCAAAAAGACAATTGACAAAATCCTAAAAGGCAAGTTGATGTTTCCACCCTACTTGACTTCAGATGCTCGGGATCTGCTCAGGAAGGTATGTATCACATAAGATTGGGTGACACTGATTGGAATTTTGAATCTTATTATTATATTAATTATTATAAAATTAATAACTGACTTCTCCTCCCAGGTATTTTACTGTTGTTGTCAAGCAGTCTTCCCAATCCAATGTTCCTTTTTCCAACATAGTTAGGGGCGATGTTGACCATAGATGATAAGAATCAAAGTTCAGCATATTTGGAAGGCATCAGGTTTAAAAAGGTTGCTGCAAACTACCCAGAGAGTTCAGTGATCAGCATAATAAATTTAATAAAGATGATTTCATTAATAAAGCCATAGGTTAACAGTATCAGAATGAATTTTGTCATTGAAAGCTACGTTGGCTGACTGATAAAACTGTGCTCAAGGCATTCCATCCATATATTCCTAGGAATATGTTTGGTAGATTGACATCCACAAAGAGAAGATCTGTACTGGGCATCATATTGGATTTTAGAGGGAAGAGAAGCTTAACACAGGATTGGTAAATGCCACCCTTCACAGAATAACGGTTCAGAAGGCCTCTCCAGAGCAGGGGTCTCCAACCTTGGCAACGTTAAGACTTGTGGACTTCAACTCCCAGAGCTTGCTGGCTGAGGAACTCTGGAAGTTGAAGCCCACAAGTCTTAACGTTGCCAAGGTTGGAGACCCCTGTTCCAGAGTACATGTGTATCTGAGCAGCTTCCTTCCTATCACATTTTTCAGTGCACGATTTGCCATTCTTTTTCTTAAATGTGGGTAATTAGGCAAGTGACCAGAATGTACTGGTCATCTTTTCCTGAACATAGAATAAGTACAGCTGGTTTTCTGGATCCTTCTTTCCTATAAAAGTATAGTTAGCTGCTCTTGCCTTTTAGTGACCTATTTGTTTTATTATCCTCAGCTGAGAATGAGGAGGAAGCCCTGGTCTCTTTCATCACCAGTGCTCAGAAGAAGGAGCCATTTACAGCACTAGAGTAACCCTGCTCAGCTTATGTTCACCTACTTGCTCTACTTGGCCCAGGCTGAACAGAAAGAGATAGCAGCCCAGTGGCAAAGCACATTGGATTACAAGTAGTCCTTGCTTACCGACTGCTTGTTCAGTGGCCTTTTGAAGTTAGGAGGGAGCTGAGAAGAAGACATTTACGACCAGTCCTCAAAGTTGCAGTCATCCCTGCAGTCACATGATCGCAATTTGAGCACTTGGCAACTGGTACACGCTTTTAAAACAGGTGCAGCTCCTGTGGTCATGTGATTGCCCTTTGCGACCTTCACAGCTGGCTCCCCACAAGGGAAGTCAATGGGAAAGTCAGAAGTTGAAATCATGTGGCATTGTGTTTAATAGCTGCAGCTTATTTGCTTCAGGACCAAAGCCGGAACGGATGTCTTAAGTCAGGTGCGATCATGTGATATTCCACTTTATGACTCTGCCACTTAGTGTGGAGTTTCCAGTCCCATTTAGAGTTGGTAAGTGAGGACTAGCTGCACTGAATGGTGCTCAAACATGGGTTACAAAGAAGGATGGGGAGCCCATCTCAGTGGAATGCAGTGGAGCCGATGACTTGCATCTCTTGCCAGAATAGGAATGAGGCCTTTACCATGAGGGCAGGGCCTGGGTGAGCACCTCTGTGTGGAAAGAGAGCCAGCCAAGCCAGTTCTGTGGTGAATAACATCCTGAATCAGGATGATGGAAGTTACAGTGAAGCTGTCCCAATGGAAAGTTTTGAACTGTGAGTTCTGAGTCCTCAAAGAGTGATTTTTCCTTTTGCCATTATCCGAAGCAGTATTTCTCAAAACATGCTTCTTTCCTTCCCTAGTTTCTCAAAAGGAACCCCAATCAACGAATTGGAGGTGGGCCAGGTGATGCTGGAGATGTGCAGGTAAAGTGGATTTGGGGGGGGGGAGCAGGTTTTCTCTTAATGTGTCCAAGAATTTGGAATTCTGAGCAGCTTTCTTCCCTTTTGACAAGCAAGCTAAATCTGAAGGTGATTTTGGAGAAGCTGCTGCAAGCATGGAGCTATTGCCTCAGCAGGCTTTTCGAAAGAAGGCAGGGCATCAGTACCTTGCATTGTTCTTTCTCTAACCCATAATTAAACGCTTAAAACAATTAAAGATATTGCGCTCTTCAGCTGCAAACTATGGTTGGAGGGGGAGACAGAGAATATTTTTGATATTAGAAGTGAATATCAGTGTATTTTTAAGTGTAGAAGGTACATACTTTTATACAAATTTGAGATTTGAAATATGAGAACTACAGTATGTGTTTGAGGATTCTTCATGTGTTTTAGATAGTATTAAAGTCTTTATTTTCTCTTTTAGAAACACCCATTCTTCCGACACATTAATTGGGATGACTTGTTGGCCAGGAGAGTTGACCCCCCATTCCGGCCATTTTTGGTAAAGTTACCATATCTCAGTCCTCACTCTTCCTATTACTGCCTTTTCTCTACTCTATGGTCTTTTCCCTGACCGTAATAGGCCTTCTCAGAATCTTGATCTTGATTTGTAGCTTATATAATGAAAGATCGTTAAGGACTGCTAAATTGGATGAGGCTTTTATTGGATTTTCATTTTACATAAAGAGATTTTCTGGTATAAATATGTATAATTTGCCTTGTTCTCATATATTGCTAAGCCTAGTCCTTTTGTACCAAGGGCTAATAATGTTTTGTCTCACAATTTTCAGCTCTTTTCCACCATTTTCTTGGTGAAAATTGGGGTTGCATTGCTGTTTGTTGCCAGATATCTGAAGTATAGTCTTGGGATGGAGCCATGACAAAGTTGCAGAAATGGAATAGAGTAGCCACTCAATTTGAGTTGCTTCCTTCTGCAGTGACTATATTTATTTATTGTGCAAAGAAAACCCAAACAAGCTAATACCTGCCCACTTCACATGCTTTTTTGATTATTTTATACTGTCGTGCAGATTTTCATTACACTTTAAACCTGTTTGATTCTATCCTCAGTGTAAAATTTATTTATCTTCCTTAGATAAGTACGACTGTATGATATCATCTTATTATACAGCAAGGGTGTCAAAACTCATGTCGTCACGTGACATATCAGGACTTTTCCCCCCTTCGCTAAACCAGGCTTGGGCGTGGCCAACACATGACGCATGTGTTTGGCAGCCCTGTTATACAGTATAGCTCCTTTACATCATGTGCTAACAATGCATAGTTCTCCACGAAATTTCTGGAAAAAGAAAGGACTTCATTTGTGTAGATGTTAACATGGACTAGAATTCACCCATAACCAAAAGGCTAAATGATAGCATGATGAGATATCCAGAACATCTGTTGCCATCCACAGCAATCAGAAGATGATGTCAGCCAGTTTGATACCCGCTTCACTCGCCAGACACCTGTGGATAGTCCTGATGACGGGTCTCTCAGCGAGAGTGCCAATCAGGCTTTTCTGGTAAGGAATAACCAGCTGGAACTATAGTGAGAAGGAAGAGGAGGTAGCAAAATCATTTTTATAATCCTATTACAAAGCAGTGGGGAGAGCCTTCTTCATCCCAGGTGCTCCTTTCCCTATGACTAACCTTTGGGGACCACATGCCAGCTGTGGGTAAGACCAGTGCAAAAATTCAGTGGTGACTCCAACTTTTTGAAAAAAGTCTTAGACAGCAACCATTTGCTGCTTAGAAAAAAGCTTTCCTAAGAGTTGGCTTGAGATCCCAAAGGTGTTTATTTCAAAAGGCAACTAGTTCAGAACTGAAGAAGCTTCTTGGATGAGAAGTGAAACATCTTCAAGGAAAACAAAGAAAGCCCAGTTGCCTTTCGAAAGGGCAACCATGACCTGGATGACTGAGAATCTCCATAGACAGCTGGCTTGGGAGTTAACTCTTCTTCACCACCCTTGCCAACTGCAGTCTTAAAGATGATCCTCTCCTAGCAAACAGGCAGATCAAAAATAAAAAGCATTTTAAAGCATATGTTTCATGGAAGGGGAGTTGAAGGGAACCTAAGCTGAATCCAGCAGGTGATTCTAACTTGTGATGTAGAAATTAAATGGGGAACTTAGGGCATTCCAGGTTATTGAACTACAACTTTCAGCAACCGTTATTGGCCACATTAGCAGGGTTTGCTGAGAACTGGTGCTTGCAACATTGGGAAGGCCACAAATTTCCCATTGTTGATCGAAAGAAAGAAAGAAAACATAATTGAACCCAGATCCTGAAACGAAATTATGACCATAGCAACACTGACCAGGTATTCCTCCCCTAGGGATTTACCTACGTAGCTCCATCTGTGTTGGAAAGTATCAAGGAAGGGTTTTCCTTCCAACCCAAGTTGCGATCTCCACGGCGTCTCAACAGCAGCCCCCGCACACCTGTCAGGTAAATCTGAAGACAGAGAGTTGGGAGAAAGTCTAGACCTTCAGGGCATGTTCCTCAAGGGGCTGGCTGCAGAAAGGGTGTGGTGCCTGCTGAGTCCTTCCTTCCCCAAGGGGAATGCTGTCTCTAAGGGTACTGTTTGCTCCTCTGTCCAGATACTAGAGCAAGACTTTAAATGACTTAACTCTAACCTGTGCTTGTTTTTGCAGCCCACTGAAATTCTCACCCTTTGAGCCCTTCAAGCCAAGCACAACAGTAGAGTTAATGGAACTGTCAGCAACTCCTCTTGGGCCTGTACTAGAAGTCACGGCTCCACTGCCCATCAAAACACCTTCAGGCACCAAAAAGAAGAAAGGTCGAGGGCGGGCACGATAACTGGGGCAGCAAGGAGATCTCTGGATTTGCATCATCAGGTGGAGCACTTGCGTGGGGCAGTGGGTGGACTAGATTGTGTCTATGGGACCTCAAGCCCTACTGGAAGTCTCATTTTCCCTTTCACTTCACAGGGCCACCTTCACTCCCAGTGAGAAAGGGATACCTGGTGTTGGTGCTTCCTTGATGTCAGGACTAACTCAGCCATGGTGCTTTTAGTTCAACCTACAATGAATCCTGGAGGGAAGAGAATAATTTGGGAAGCACAAAGGAGCTGTGAGCAGCAGAAGTCTGCCTTATTATCACCCGAGGAACATTTGTCTGAGTGCATCTTGAAATTTTGCAGAGAGGATAGTCAGAGGAAAAAGCACATGCTCTGGCTTATATCGTGGCTGCTCTAGTTGAAAGCTCAGGACCTGTAAAGGAATCAAAGCAACTCTGAGGAAGTGGAAGGAAGGATCAGACTGCTTCTTCAGGGTGAAGCTTCTTTACCTGTCTTCTTCCTTACATGCATCCCTTTGCCAAAAATGACCACTTCTCCCTCGGTGGTGGTTGCAAGATAAATGCTCACCAGAACTGCTATTGACCTTCTCTGAAATACTGGTGTCCTTAGCCACAAGTGAATCTCCGCAGATGGCACAGTGTCATACCTGGCTCATATTCAGAAAATGAGTGTTGTGCTGCATAGAAAAATTTATCGGTTGTAGGAATTGTTGCAGAGAGAAATACTAAGCAAATACTAAGCAAAAAGAGGTAGGGTTTTTTTTGTTTTTTTGCCAGTCCAATTACAAAATCAACTACTGAGATACAGCCAACGGTTCTCTGTTTTATTGTTACAGGGAATATGCCTTTTTTGTTGGTTTGTTTGACAACAAGCTTTTTGGAACAGGTTAGAAGAAGCAAATGCAACCGTACAAACAGTGCTGCTCCCAATGGAAGCAGTGTACAAAGCAGAGTGACAGCAGTCTTGGGTTTCCCATATGTGGATCTGGTACCAAGTATTAGAAGCTTGTTTATGACAAGTCCATCCTTCCCTCCTCCCTGGGATTTCTAGAGAGCAGTGACGCTCAATGATTTGCCACTGTCTTCCCAGGATGCTGTTCCAGAGA
>JANHJO010006080.1:123970-136368 GCA_032468235.1 Pseudoxyrhopus heterurus | reverse complement strand
AATGAGAACCCAGATTGTTGGGGGTAATATGCTGATTCTGTAAACTGCTTAGAGAGAGCTGAAAAAAGCACTGATAATCGGTACATAAATCTAATGCTATTATTATTATATTATTATTATTATTCCTACTACATTCAACTTACTGTTATGTTCCTCTTGATAAACTGAAGTCTTACACAGGAAAATGCAAACTCTTTTATGTGAACATTTTCAGTTGACATTCATTTCCACTATTTTTCTACCAGAATTGGCACATCTTAAAATTTTCTCTTACCACCTCGTACATTCCTTATATATCCATTAATGTATGAAATAACCTATGCTTATCTTTCTCCCTGCTAAATGCTGAAGGTTTCACTAGACTAGATATTCCCTTTATTCTCCCACATGCTGTACTTCCATGTTATTTTACTTACAACCTTCAGCAACTAGCCTTTCAGCTCCATGTTTGCACAAAATATTCCATAATTCAACTAGCTTTCAGCTCCATGTTTGCACAAAATATTCCATAATTCAATCATGCATTTTCTCTAAACCAACAAATATTCAACAGACTTTCCTCATATTCACATATTTCTTATATTCACATATTTTTCAACGACCTATTGAAGAACAAAATATAAGGGTGTTTTCCTAATAATGTCAAAATAAAACCCAGATCAAATTATTATGTAAAATACATGAAAGCCAAAAAATCATGACCAATTCAGATCAAAAACTGATCATCAGGGAAGAACATTTCTGATGTTCATTCATAGTGGGATTAGGATCAAAACTAAAATTTAGAATTTAGTATTGTGTTGATTTGATCTATTTTGTAAATTATCTACATCATTTTGAGCACCATTTTAGGTAAAAATTACATAAATATTTGGAAAGATTGCTCAATTTACCCAAGGTCCATGGTCTTCTACTGGTAGTCCTCAACTTACAACCACAATTGAGCTCAAAATTTCTATTGCGAAGCCAGACAATTGTTAAGTGAGTTTTGTCCCATTTTACGACATTTCTTGCCACAGTTGTTAAATTAGTAACACGGCTGTTAAGTGAATCTGGCTTTCCCATTGATTGACTCTGCTTGTCAGAAGGTTGAAAGCGGTGATCACATGATCCCAGAACACTGCAACCATCTTAAATGAGTCAGTTGCCAAGTATCTGAATTTTGATCACGTGACTATGGGGATGCTGTAGTTCATGTGAAAAATGGTTACTTTTTTCAATGCGGTTGTAACTTTGGTCACTAAATGAACTGATGTAAGTTGAGGACTACCTGTACTCATAACCACCTACCTCACTCTTTTGGGAGCTAGCTTTCTCTTAAAAGGGAACAGAAAGTCCTACTAAACAAGGATTACATTATATCTCTAAAGTACTTAGCATACATCTCTGACAATTATGGGATACAAGCTGCAAAACAGCTAGGGAACAATAATTCTACATGAAAAGCTGGTTCTTGGCCAGCCCTAGAGAGAAGCCCTAAATGTTTTAAAATACACATGAGAAAGTAATAATTAGAGCCTACAGTGGCATTCATGTGCACTGAAAATTATTTGAAAATGGGATGGATGGTAGTATTGACTCAGTATTTTAACATGTTAAAGAGAGATTTTTGTCCTTTTGCCAGGAATGCACCACATGAAGTGTTCTCAAATTTCATTGAAATGGAGCTGCACTCTTATTAAATCTGTTTAAATAAACAAGAATATAAGCTTGCATATATCACTCCCCACCCCCAAAACTGCAGCTAATGGAAAACGTTTAAATGTTTACGGATGTTCTGAAAATGCAGTTTCAAAAGCCACCTTCGGTACAAAGATGACTAAATAATTTTGGTATGCACAAAGCGAATGTTAAAAATTTAGGTCAAAAGGCAATTATCACATTCTCCCATTTGAATTCGTCGTGCTTTCAACGTGGGGCACATAGATGACCCGTAAAGGTTCCAAGCAGAACATTCTATGACTGAAGGAAGCAGGTCCATCTCCTTATGGGAGAAGGGGGAAGGCACTCTGGTTTCTTTAGGAATTTCTAGCCAAGCTTAAAGCAGGGATTACTGCATGATACAATTGTTTTCCCAGGTTATTGGAGGGTGGAGGAAATTTCCATCAGTAGTCCGAAGAACGCCAGCTGACATTCTGGAAAACAGTTTGCACTTACCTTGAAGTCACTCCAAGGCAGAGACGCCCACAATAATAAGCTGCACAGAGCTCTGGTTCTATAAAGACTTTTATTTGGAATGAAAATATAGATATCAACCCCGAACAGTTTATTTCCCCTGTTCCATCTTCACTGTGTTTTGGAAGACAGAAAGAGGAGCGGTTCCAGAGACATTAGGCTGAGGACTGTGACCAGAAGGCCAGCTTTTTTCACCGCCTGGCCCTACTGGATGTCTCTCCATGTTCTCATTGCAAAAAAGTTCAGACAAGGAAGCAGAAAACTCCTCAATGGGATTTCAATGGTCCTATCTGAGAAAAGGCATCCCACCTCAGCACTGACTCATAGGTGGCCCAGGCTTCCAATAAGCTCCCCCACCTCCCACCCCCCCACTGCACATACACAGTTGCCATGAGAGACTCATAAGGGGACCTCAGCCTTATTCTCAATGGGAGGGTACAGGCAGGCCAGGCCAAGTTGTCAGACAGCCCCAATCTCCCTGGGTGATATCTAGGCCGGCCCCATCCATGGGAATGGGACAGGAAATAGGCCCCTGACCAGAATAAGGCAAAGGAGCAATGGTTAGGGCACTAGCATATGGCCCCTTGGATAATATGGGGTGCGGAAGTGAGAGGAAGAGGAGATTTGGTCCGAGACAAAGCCCAAGAAACATTCCCAGTAGCAGCAAGAGAGGGCAAGCCCCTGTCTCACCCCACAGGGCAGGAGGAGGCAATGTGAAGGGATTACTGGCAGATCAAAGGAAGGGGAAGTAAGTGAGATCGCTCTCTTGGGTGGGGGGGAAGCAAGGCCCACTAGACATCACCATTCTCAATGCGGCTTAGCTGCAACTCTAGCCGTGCAATGCGCTCTCCCTGTGCAGCCACAAGCGCCCGCAGGGATGCCACTTCACGCAACACCTCTTCAGTAAGCTGCCTCCCTTCCTGCAAATGGGAAAAAGTTGTTCATTCATTATTTCATCATATTATCCAACTTTTTTTGCCCATAAGACTCCCAGAATTCTAATGGCTCAGCTCAAACCAACCACTCACTCACATTCCTGGAACAGACAGCAAATACAGGACACAATCTGGTGCAGGAAAAGGTGAGGAAAGCATTTCCAACACATTTGCACAACCCTATCCTCATCATATGGGAGTCACAATAAGGAAGATCATTGTTACGGTTCCAAATAAAGAAATCTTCTACAGCAGTGTTTCTCAACTTTGGTGGTTTTAAGATGTATGGAGTTTAACTCCCAGAATTCTCCAGCCAGAATGTTCAACATACTTGGCTGCATCAATGTTTCCAAGAGCCTGGTTTACAAGGTTGGTTGCAAAAAATTAAAGTGTCATTATTTTGACAGCAAGGAGATCTGTGCAGGTTCATATTCTAACCCAAGAACCCTACCCAGCCTTTCTTAAACTGCTGATACTTCTCAAAACTGTGAAGAGCTGGAAGTTTGCTTTTCTGCATGTAGGGAAGGCAGAAAGACCCAAGATGAAACAGACACCCAGCGCTACCCTATAACACCTCACAAGTCTACTCTGCCCTATTGTTTTTGGTCTATGATTATAACAAAGTCTTATCTATCTATCCATCCGTCCATCCATCCTCCAACAACTCCTGCTCTCCCCAGCTCAACTCCATGCAATCCTGTGTGGGAAACTCCAATCCACCCATCCAGCCCCTCTCCCTCGGAATCCCCATCTGCCACAAGCAACAGCATAATACCTACCCCACTAGCAGCAGTAACACTAAAAGCAGATGTGGCAGCGGCTGGAGTCATGGCACTGGAGGGTGTGGCACTCAGCCCAGTGTTGGAGGGAGCCGTTGGGCGACCCTCAGGCAACAAGCTTCTTCGGTTGACCTTGAGATCCCGCTGTTTGGTGGGCACATAGGCTTCACGCAGTGAGATTAGGATGGGGGGTGCTATCTTCCCTGCCACCCATTCCTCTGCTTCCATGGCAGCTTCTGGCCCAGCTGTGTCTGGGTACAAGTCATCTTGGAACAGATCTGACTGCAAAGAGAGGACAGCATTAGCTTTCATAACATTGGCAGAGAACACTGGAAGAGAGTCTTAAGTTGAGTTACCAGGGTATATTTAGCTGAGATTGAACATGGAGACTGTGGCAGACACATACTAAGTATTTCACACACATATGGAGCCCAAAATGTGAACACTGTCTCATGTGGTAATACTGAAAATGTCCATTTTGCCTGAGAAAACACAAAAAGCCAATCTGAGAGATAATTGGCACAGAATTGAGAAAGGAACGTCTTAATCCCTCAGTGTTTATGGAACTGCTTCTAAATAAAAACCACTTCTCTTAACCCGCACATGGTATATTGTTGCACAACCTAAACCAGGGGTGTCAAACTCAAGGCCTAGGAGCCAGATCTGGCCCACAGGGTGCTTAAATCTTGCCCACGGGCCTGCCCTGGAACAACAAAGGACTGGCCCGTGGTGCGACTGCCAGCGAAAACAGAGCTTGGGCGGGCCACAGAAGGTTGCAGGATACGGTTGCAGCCAAAAATGGAGCCCGTTTTCACTGGAAGAGCACTTGGGCCACCACAGGCGCTCCTGACACGAGTTGGTCATGCCCACCCTGGTCACGTTCACCCCTGCCCCGAGATCAAACAGAACCCTGATGCTGCCCTCAATGAAACCAAATTTGACATCCTTGGCCTACACAATAGTAGAGGGAAAGGTCTCTAGAATCAATCCCTTCACCAAAGGGATTCTAGGTTGTCAAGGAAAATAAGCTTTGAACTGATCCATTCTGATTATGTTTTAACATTTTTCTTTACATTTCTGAATAAAGATAAATTCTACTGGAACTTTTGGAAATCACATTTAGAGCAGAATGTTGCATTTCATGGTGAGGGAGGTGTGTGACTGAAAGGAAAAGAAATGGTCACACTCAGGTCAAAGGTGGCCAGGAAAGCTTAGGTATGTTTCTCAGAATCATATCACTCCAGAGAGATGAAAAATATGAATGAAAACAGATGTGTGCATTGAAAAAAAAAACTCACTCTCAACTGCCAGGAATGTTTTAAACAGAGAGTATCAAATAGCAATACAATACAGCAATTGAGACAAATCCTGTCAAAAGAGGAGTAGGATACTATATAGTTGTTCTAAACTGTTAATTCAAAGACCCTAGTTTAAATCTTAGCACAACTGTAACCTTAATTTGCAAGATGTCTAAGAGACTCATGGTTTAAATAAGATTGGAACTGGCCTACCTTACCGAGCTTTTTTAAAACTGACAAGATATGAGAACTGGAGCACATTTATTAACATACTAAATCACTGGCTAGTATTATTAAATCAACACAATTACAAATTAATGCAGAGTGACAGAAATCAAGATCTGGGGAAAAAGTGGCAGCCAAATGATTCTTGACATTTTATAAATTGTCCAATTTGCCTTAAGAAAACTATTGCTGCCAGAATCTAGGAATTTGTAGCCTTCTTTGTCTTTTAACAACATAGGTGGGGATGTAGTATTATCGCACTTCCTAGCAAGATACTAATAGAGCACTGCAGTGGCAGAATCTTCTTTCTTCCACATTAGGATTCTGGTACTGTATTTTAATTTTAGTATTGGATTTTAATTCTAACATTAGGCAAATAGGTCAGATGCTAAACTGCAACTGCTTGCATGCCTACTGATGAAGAGAAGGGAAGGAAGATGAACCAGGAATCCCTTGTAATGAAAAGCAGGCTAATGTCTCCTTATGAAATACCCACCTTCCTTGGCACCGTCATAATAATGGGTTCACACTTGCGCTCATGGAGTTTGTAAAATCTATAGAAACAGAAAGAAAGGACAATTGAGTTAATCAGCCTGGAGCTTTAAAAACTATGAGAATAATTCATGCCACACTTTGACTGCCTATCTGCTTTCTTGCCATTCACCTTTATACCTTCCTATTAACAATTTAATCTGATTACCTGGCAATCTCACACTTGTTGACATCCAGACCCCGCTTGGGCATCCAACCCATGCCCCGTTGTGGTTCTTTGCTAATAAATGTGTTCAGGAAGTGGATGTATGGAGGTTCTGCTGTGATCTCAAAATATCGGATGCTAGAATCTCCCTGGAAAGGCAAGAAAAGATAGCAAGATACACCATGACAGAATTGTCACTCTTTGGATGGCAGAAAAATACATTAGAAAACCAGAATTCTAAATCATCAGAAAGTTAGCCCTGACTCATATCTGAGATGAAGTCCCATATATGTCACCCATTATTATTACACTGTTTAATAGTCTGCAGTTACATGGGTGCACTGTGCCTAGCAAAATATGAAAGAGTTTGATCAATAGATTATCTACTTACTGATAATATCCTTAAGGGAAAAGTGGTAGACTTGACCCCTAAGTATTTTAAAAACACCAAAATATGGCCTGTTTTTGCCTGTACACTTTGATTGGATGTCTTTAACGTAAGGATTGCCCTCCAGATGCAAGGGTCACTTCCTCTCATTCTTAGACAATGTGGTCAATTGTTGATGTAATTCAACTGACAAGAGTTACACTCAGAATTCCCAGATGTCAAAGACGTAGAACACAAAAACATAGGCCTAATTTTATTTAGTAACAACTGGAGAATCTTATTACTTTGCAATATTAATACGGAATTACAAGACAAGCTTCAATAGGAAGAGAAATTATTAGATTACAGGTGCCAAACTCACGGTGTTATGTTACCATCATGTGATGTTTTGCTACATTTTTTCCCTTTGTGGCGCTGGGGTGGGTGTGGCCTGCACATGACACATCCGGCCCGCAGACCGCCAGTTTGATACCCCTGTATTAGATCCCCAGCAGACTCTCATGTACGATGATAGAAAAGTCTATACCAGTGATGACGAACCTTTTGGGCACTGAAAAGGCGCATACCTAAAATGCAAGGTGTGCCCCTCCTGTGCGTGCGCTCCACGTATGCGCCCGTGCACCCCTGTGCATGCGCATATCCTCTGCATGCATGTGTGCCCTGCTCCTGCACATGCGCCTGGCACATGGCAGAGACCCGAAGACCAGCTGGTCGGCTGGAGGCACACGTGCATGCATGGTGGACTTGAGCTGGGGCAACAGTGCATGTGCCCACAGAGAGGGCTCTGCATGCCATCTGTGGCACGTGTGCCATAGGTTCGCCACCACTGGTCTATACCAATTTAGAAATCGTACTATCTGTGAAGATAACACATAAAATATAGTGGAAGGGATATTCTACCTCAATCAAGCACCATCATGCATATACCTGCATATACAAACAAAGTAAGAAAGCCTACTTTGCCACAGACGTAGATAACGTTGGTGTCAGGATCGTAGAAGGGCAGAAGGGCCCCATTACTTGAGTCCAATTCCTGCAATGCCATCGGTTCTTCAAGATTTTCCTGAAATCGACAGAAACAAGAAAGCACAAAGGCATATTATAACCTCTTTCAGATGGCTACCTCCATGTCAGCCCCTTTTGTGTAAGGTTTGACTTAGTTGCTGCCTACTGCCTCGCTGGTTGGGAGTAAGAGAGATACACTCTAGACTCATTTGGGAAGGTTACTGTATGTCAGAGAAATGCTTGAGAGGGAGAATCTTCTCATCCAGGGTTTTGAATTGTAGCAGAACCTCCATCCTTCTTCAGATAATACCTTGTGGGGATGGTGCAGGGCAGTAATATGATTGTAGAAGATGGGGCAGGATTCTGTTCATTTCCTCCAAGATATAATTACGAGAGGTTCTCTTATAATAAGTTTGCTTTAAGTTTGGTTCCATTTGAGAACAAAGCAACCTTCAGAATCGGACGGGGAGAGGAGCCTGTTGCTCGGGCTCTTGGAACTGATAGGGGCTTCTCTTCTATTGGAGTCTTCCTCCCCACCTAGTTGTGCCCCCCTCCATTCGCCTTCCCACTCACTGGGTCCCAGAGCGCCAGCTGCCTTTCACTCATACGGCTGAAACCGGTGGTAAAGATCTTCCCATCAGCCAGGAAAATGGCTCGCATTGGCCGTGCTCCCTCATGGGCTTTCTCCCTTTCCTGGTGGGTAAAAGGGAAAGGGTCAGGTTAGAGAAAGCAGGCAGGTTCCACAATAGACAATAGAAATTCTCCCTGCCAGCTCTGCTCAGATATCTCTTAAACTGAATCCAGACAGAGCTCTCCTACCAGTCATCAAGATTTAAATTCAACCTGAAGAAGACTTAACAATGTTGCAGGTATTTAAGCATAATTTTTTCAGCTCTGCCCTACTTTTCCATTTTGTCCCCATTCTAAGGAATCCCAAACATATAGCCAAACCCAGGTGTTTCCTCTGAAGGTTGCCTAGGAACAAGCTAGGTTAAGCTGGCAGGCCAGTAAGGTTTTTGTGATGAGAAATTAAGAACAGCAAAGACCTCATTTTTAATTTGCTTCCAAGCAAAGAACCCAAGATGTTAAAACCTTGGCACTCTGCAGGAAAAAGAAGCTTCTTCTGCCACTCTTCTCACTTCAAAATTAATCAGGGCAACAATTACTAAACTCCCTTGCTGACATCTAAGAAATATAATTTGACTCCATCAATATTTTTTTAAATCTCTTTCTTGCTCTCTAAATATTTAGAAACATAGCCCAGAAGAAAAAACAGAAAGACAGCAAAAGAGGAAATAGAGAGTTACAAGAATTATAAAATTAAATCACAATTTCAAGGTAACATTTAGTTCAAAATATTAAAATATATCAGTTTAGGACAACCTAAATAATATGCAATTATTGACAATTATTATGTATCAGGATGAGAGATTACTGTACAATAATTTCTCCCTAATCTAAAAAATACTATCCTTAGATGTTGAAACCTTGTTAGAAGAAATTCAAATTTCAGACGTGTTACAAGATCATATGTGGTATTATAATCCAGGAATCTTTTCCATGTTGAATTCTATATTAAATTTGTTTTTCAAATAAAAGGTTATTTTTGACATTGATGTATACTCCCACAACTTAATTTGCCATTCTTTCACAGAAAAGAGTGTACATAATTTCTAACAAGAAGCACCAGGAAAACTGATACATAAGTGAAACTTAGGGTTTTGTTATTGTTACTGCCTTTGTTCTCTTAAATTGTGCCAATTTTATGAACATGGTTTTGGACGGAGGAACAATTTACGGTAACTTGCTGTTTTACAGATATATTTAATTGTTAAGTTTATTAGCATAACCACAATTTCTAAAAATTGCGGGGGAAAACCCAACAACCTATGAACAACAGGGACTGTTAATGCAGAAAGAAAGGTCAAGTAGCTCAGATCCATGTTAGCTATTAATAAAAATGTAAAACCCTATTCATTCAATTATCTGCTCTGGAGGTAGTTTTATATAGTAATTGAAAATTCGTTTTCCACCATAAATGAGTAGTCATATTTAAGAAGCACAACCTGAGAAGGGAAATCACTTCTAACTGATGCTCAAACTGCACTGAGAAAATACCGTTATATTCTGTACAATAGGGTTTTATTGTATTTTTGATTTTAAGGGTTAGCAGAAATTTAGAAAGCATAATTAAATATGCAGGTATACAGAAAAAAGAAAAAAAATACAATCATTGGGTGGCAATCAAAACATTTTCTAATTCTTTGCATTTCCTAGTTTTGATGAACTGTCCATAGATCTAAAGAACAAAATACTTTATATGACTTTTTTTCTACTCCACTCTTTTGTAAACCTCAGCTGCTAGATTGCAACTTTCTAAAAAAAATAATATCTCTCTCTTTAGGAGCTAAAAGCATTTGGATAGGACTGATACGAAAGTAAAAAAAGGGAACCTAGATTCAAGACTGACTAAGCCACTTTTGTATCCCAGTATTTGCAGTAATAAAATAATGCATTATTCTTCAACAATTTTCTGGAGCTAAGATACTATAACTCTACACAGAGATAATTGTAGAGATAATTATATCTCTATACAGGTCCTGAACTAGCAAGACAATATTTATGCCATCATCACTGGTAGCTTCCCAACACCATCATCCCCATCTCATTTAAAACAACCCCCTTCCCCCACATTACTAAATGCTCATAAGAAGATAGCCTGAGCTCATTATAGTGAAAGTGGGAGCTTCGACCTATTTGCTTCATTGACTCATGGGGAGGTTAAAGAAAGGCCCTTCCTCCTCCCCAAAGTTTGTCATCTCTTATCACTAGCAACAGGAGTTGCACATAGACAGAAATTCAGCAAAAGCAATTTTGGCTTGGCTGTCAAACCCCAAATCAAACTTTCCCAAAAGGCAGGTAGGCAAGACTGACTAAAATTGTTATCTTAAAGGCACAACCTGCTAGAGAGCATCAATTCCTAGGGAAGACTCCCTCTAAAGCACCAATTCCTAGGGAGGACTTTCCCAAACTGGAGGGTATTTGCACCCTATCCCCTCATCTAGCTGGTGTGAGAGGCGCTGGAATCATCCAGCCCTTGGCCTTGATCCTAAGTCCCTGCAGGGCTCCATTTCTGTTCTTTTGC
Source organism: Pseudoxyrhopus heterurus (assembly GCA_032468235.1). Lineage (NCBI taxonomy): Eukaryota > Metazoa > Chordata > Lepidosauria > Squamata > Pseudoxyrhopus > Pseudoxyrhopus heterurus. The sequence continues at coordinate 125,721 of JANHJO010006080.1, read as the reverse complement.
TTACTTCTGTGTACAGTCCTTGTACCTTTCTGCCACCTATGTGTTTTGCTACTACTGCTGTAACATGTATTCAGCATAGGACTGGTGACACTGTCCAGATTTCTTGCTGACAGTTTCATTTAAATTTTTTTGCATGCAGGCATCATTTATTCTGCTGAAAACAAAGTTACAAAATCGGACTGTACCAGTTGCAAAATTTCCATTTGCCTTAAGAGAGCACCTCTGCCTCAAGCACATTCCACATTACATTCTTTCAGTTCCCGTGGTAGGATTATAGTTTTGCAAGCACAGACCTCTAAGGAAAACTAAAAGAAGGTGAGTCCTGTCATGCATTAAAATGAACATTATAGTATACTACTCTGAATACCCACTAATGTGTCATTTTATACCAATATCATTTTATACCAATAAACATTGTAAATTGTTTTGTAAATTCTGTAGATCTGCAGTCATCTTACAGTACAAGTTAGTTCACAGATACAATTTAATAACCAAGCTAAAAAATGAAACTTGAAGTAATAAAACACAGAAAAGGCGGTGCAGATAAGAAAAATCTATCTCAATACTCTAAAATATAAAAACAGTCCCTTTGAATTGCCAAGATCAGAATGGCTTGTCACAATGCCACAAAACTAATCGTGGCACTGATGGAACTCTCACAATCATGCACTACTTCATGAATGGTACAATGTAACCAAGAACTCAGAGTGTCAGACTTACAGCTATAACTTGCCCACGGCGAGGATCAATGATGCGCACACTTTTGTCCTTACAAGCTGAACAGAACAGACTGCCATCCCGGTTCCAGCTGACATTATAAATGATGTCAGGATGCAGATTGTCAAGGTAGTAAAGCTCTTCTGCGGTGCCTACATTCCACACAATAACCACATTATCACAGCCTGGAATAGAAAGGAACAGCTAAATGGTTTGTTATGTCCTTTTTCAGACAGCTCATAAGCCTACATTTTTCAACATCATCCTGCTTGCAGCAGAAACTTCTCAACTTCGCTGCCCCCTTTGCTGGTGGTACCTGCACTCAGAAGGATATTGCGAGCAGTCGGATGCCACGTGATGATGCCCACACGTTTTGAGTGTCCTTCTAGAACCACCACTGGTTCGGTCAGAGGCACTGTGAGGCCGCTCTCTGGGATCTGCCATACCTGAAGGGAAGAAACAGTGCAATACAATGGCACAGGGCTCACATGTGCTTCATTCTCTCCCATCAATATTACACCTCAAGCATAACCTTCCCTTCTCCCTAACAGCATCCAACATCAGTGGAAATTCATTTTGGAAAACCCTGTCCTCCTCTCCATGCCCTGCATAGTATTATCCACCTCCTATTAGATCAAGCCTAAGAACAGCACCTCACATTTTAAAAGCAAAGAAAAAAACCTCCCCTAAATTAAACCCTGCTCTGGGTATAATATGGCTCCACCCACACTGCAGCTTTCAACCTCCGTCAAATGAAGAACTGTAGCTCGTGCCAGCAAAAGACTGCCAGTCCTGTTTTATCTAAGGGAAATATTCACATATGCTTTATTTTGCATAATTTATTCTGCCTTTGCAGAAATAAGGAACACTGGATTCTGCCTTCCTCCCCACTGCTAGAAATCTTGTTCTTCTATCTTTCACATTGCCCATACCTCACCAGCTGTGAGGAAAAATTCTCACATGCAAGAAAGATTGCAATTGCCTCAGCTTTAAGATACATGTGGAGGCATGTCTACTGAAGAGACCACTTTTCC
>JANHJO010006080.1:100893-113500 GCA_032468235.1 Pseudoxyrhopus heterurus | reverse complement strand
CACAGATGACTTACCCTCTGGGAACAAATATTTTGGGGGTAAGACACCTCGGGAGATCTCTGTGCCTTAAAAATAATGGAATTGCCATGGTGATGGCTTCACAGTACTTCACAAGGGGGCTCCCTCTGACTTGCGACACTGCACGAGCGAGCAGCGTGAGCCCTGATTAAATAAGAGACATAAGAGCTACTATATCTAGAGCTTCACAGACAGTACAACAGCGTGAGGCCCGACTACAGGATTTTCCTGTCTAATAGAGCATTGGGATAAATAAATGCCCAGGCAACGCTGGGTTATCGGCTAGTAGGTATATAATAGGTACAAGGATATTTGAATCAGGGTTTTGAGGAAGGTCTATTGAACAGAGAGAAATTATAGCTGTCAAACTCCTCAGGTGCCATTTATCACTAAGGATAAAAACTGGATTTTGATAAGGGTAGCTAGCACCAGAGTACCAAATTCCTGTCTACGTTGTCTTCTTGGGTTAACTACTTGTTGCTATCACTGAAAGGATTGAAGCAAGATCCTTGCTAGGCCTCCCTGGAGTTATATGGAGCAACCTAGTGTCCCTGGTGAGACAACAACCTGATCTGGAATGGAACGTGGCTACAGTACTTATGGCACAGCTGAAGATAAGGCAGCGCCTTGTGCCTGTCTTCCATCAATATCTCTGGGCAAGGAAATGGAGGGTGGGAAGAGAGGAGAGGGAGAGAGGCAGGCTGTTTTCCTCTCTTCTTCCATTTCATATCTAAACAATTGAAATCAGAAGGGATACGAGAAACTGGGAAGATAAAAATAAAGCACGAAGAAGTCTTTAACGCTCTGACATCATAAGGTAACTTGAAGGAAGTAAGAAAGCAAAACAGGTTATCAAGGAACAAGTGGCATAAATAACCTGGGACAAAACTGGAACAGCAAACTTGCAAAACAAGTTGTAACTAACAAAGGATACTGGGGACAACACAGACACGTAAGATTATTAGCAACCAAAGTAAATCTGGGGATGGGGAAGTGGATTTATTGCTCGGCTCCAAACAAGCAGATGATCAGATGCACGTGTGTGCGTGTGCCTGTTTGTTTAAGGTCAGGATTACTCAATGCACAGTTCTTGGCAAAGAAGGAAATTGCAGTGCTACATAATATTGACAAAAACAAAGATGCTAAAAGGTAGGATAATGATTCAAAATACTTGGGCAATCTGAATTCACGTTGCTGAATCTTGGTGGCTTCAAACCTCTTAAAAGGGATGTGGGGCAAATTTCTTAAAAGATAAATGTGCAGGAGCCAGGTCCTAGATTTGTTTGACATTTATCTTGACTTAGAATGGATAACTCCCAGGAAATGTAAGGGAAGCTGAAAACAAAATAAATGCCTGGCTGACTGACATTTACTAGGCGAATCAAGGAGGAAAATTTTACTACTCTTCCAGGAAGGCACTGGACCATGAACATTTGGGGGAAAACATTCTGCAATTGTTAGGCACAACCTCCTCTCTGTAAACTTGAATCATAGGTAGTACAGTCAAGAAAATAGTCTTGCCATGGACACAATTATACTAAGAACTGAAGATAAATGCTGAGGTGGGCAGTGCCAAGGCATATCAGACTTCAAGATCAAACTTAATACCTTGAATTTTATCCATAATCTACAGGAAAAAGAAGCAATGGATAGCACATCTCTTTTGCCAGGGTTTTATAAAATAAAATAAGATTCAAAGAATGACAAGCTTTTTTTTATAAAAAAAATAGCAAGATATTGGGACAAATCAAGCAATTTGATATAAGACCAGAAAGAGAACAGAACTTGCTTTAAAAAAAAAAGAATAGCATCAATTTAGTTTCTGTATCGTTTATCAGAATCTAAGTCAAATTATCCATTTTGACAGGATAATTTATTGAGGATATTATTATCTCCATGGCAAAATAGCCTTATAAAAAAGTCTGAGGAAGAAATACAAAGATAATAGGAAGTGGGTCCCACCAGGCTCCAGGTTGACTCAGCTTTCCATCCTTCTGAGGTTGGTAAAATGAGAACCCAGATTGTTGGGGGCAATATGCTGATTCTGTAAACCGCTTAGAGAGCGCTGTAAAGCACTGATAAGCGGTATATAAATCTAATGCTATTATTGCTATACATTGATGTAGGAGGGAGATAAGGTTTCACTTCCATGATGCCTTCCCACTCCTTCTCCCGGTTCTTCACTTTCAGCCATGCCCATTCTCCGCTGAAGATGGAAGATGTCAGGATGATGATATAGCGGTGGGGTTAGGTGGATAGGCTTTCTCTTGGCATCTGGGATTGAGAAGGTCCTGGTTGCCAGTATTCCCCTTCTTACATATGTAGTAACATTGGAGGGAGGAGTATTAAGTAAATTGAAATGATTCAAGACCAAGTGAAATCCATTTAATTAAAGTCTCTTCATCCGTATTTACTGAGTTATTCCTTAGCTATCCATTTAGCCTACTGAGATTTAAAACAACCATGGATTTCTGGTGTAGGTGGCAGAGAATGGCGGGTGGATGGGGGTGTCATCTCGCTGTCCTCACCACTAATGCCACTAGAACCCTGGGAAAATACATTGAAGTGTCTTGGCATCCAAGACTGATGTTTCCAGCAAAATGTTTAATATGCAAGCTATTTGAGACCCCCTAGCTATTACTCTGGCGCTAGTGATATAGAGGGAGAGCAACAGGGAGGGCAAGCAGCATTATTTCCTCTCTTTAATAGCAGATCTCATGTTTTGATGATGAGTCCTTAGTAGCTAGAATGACTTTACCTAGACCTAAGAAATTAGGAATGTTTGAAGTTTGTCAAAATAACCACTAAACGCACACAGGCACACTCAAGGGAAAAATGTAAAACAATGTACTGTTGGTATATAGTTCCAGAAAAATCCAGAAAAATCATTCATAATGTATATAGGTACATCAAATTTATGTTGATGGAAATGTGGACAACATGAAAGGTCATTTTATCATGCCTGACACACTTGTAAAAAGCCAGAAACGTCTGGGTTCAAATACATACAATATATGATATAAACTTGGATTCAGAGATTAAAATATTAAATATAAATGTTATTAAAATATAAATGTGTCTATAACTGCTGTCAAGAAGATTGGAAACTACTTTAGAATCTTTTCATTTTTCTTTTTATTACTACTTGTTACTTTATTCTTTAATTCAACATTTGTATTGTTTTTTAATTCTGTTGAAAAATTTCAATAAAAACCATTAAAAAGAAGAATTCAAGAAAACCTATATTTTCCAACCGGAATCCCTTACGGCCTAAAGGAAAGGAAAGTTAGTGATGAAATTGGACAATGAAAAATAAATATGGAGAACTTGGAAATAGTTAAGTTCCTGAAGGGAGAATTACTTTCATCTCTAAATTGATACTATAATTCAAAAGTAACACTAAAACAGGAGTTGCAACACATTTGTCTCTTGAGTGAGTTAAGAAATGTCAATGCCAAAAGTAAAAGTTAAATCTAAATGGATTTCTAATATTGCAAGTGTTAACTTATTTGTTAAGTTGCTGCTAGTTTTTGCTACCAACGTGCTGGGTTGGTTTCACCTTAGCTTCAACCCTGGTAAGAAAATAGTTTAAGCAAAAGGAGGTTCAGCTCTTCTATTCAAATAACACAGCATCTTTATGTAAGCCTGGAGAGCACATGCGGCATTCATGGAAAAGAATGAGATCTATTAAGTGTCTATAACTGCTGTCAAGAAGATTGGAAGCTACTTTAGAATCTTTTCATTTTTCTTTTTATTACTACTTCCCTTAGAAGACTGCATTAGAACAATAATTTGGGGTTCTAACTCATGCCGGGGTTGCACAAGAATAAATAAAAATGAAATCCAGACAGCAGTGAGGAAAGGAGAAATATTTATTCCCAAAAGCAAAGAGGTTTGCTCCGGGGGGGCAGCTGCAGAGAAAATGGAGTAGAGAGAGACACTTGTTTTAGAGGGGAGCTTATTCTGGATGTGGAAGTGTGTACATGTAGATTCTAGGGTGACACTTGAGGGGCATGAGTGTGTGTAGCTACACGTTATCTATGATGTTTATTCTTGTGAACATGCAGTTCCACTGGGAGACCATTCTAATTAAAACTATTTGTGTTTACAGACTTTAATATGTGGATTAGGTCCGAGTAATTTATTTGAGGATTTAAGGAAGTTTGAGTGAAATATTTCCCCCCCCTTGCTATTTTTACTTGATTAACTTACTTTCAGCTTGACTGTCAAATATTTAGAGGAGACACTGATTCTCAGTCCATTGTGGATTCTCTTAATGTTTGAGGGAAGATGGAGACGGTATAAGGAATAAAATATATTTTGATATAAAACTTCCCACAACTGCATTCCCATGGACAAAAATATACCTAGAAGGCAAGTCAAGAAGAGGGGATGGATAATTATTTCAATGGAATTTGACTTGCACTTTTAGCAGTGGTAATTTACAAGAACGTGGGATTTTTTGGTAACTAAGGAAGCTTTCACTGGATTTGAAATACTTAGCCTCTTCATTTTCCAAAGCAGTCTTTTGCTGCTGAGAAATTAGTACATTTCCTGCAAAGCAATTTTTTAAAACCAGCAGGCAGTAGGACTGGGGGGGGGGGCATGGGATGCCTCAAGGAGGGACTGAAGCTCCATGACAAAGCCTCAGTTTGCATGCAGCCTGCAGACACTAGGTTCAGGAATGGTGATGTGAATGATCTGCCTAATGGGGCTCTGGAGAGCAACTGCCAACCCAACAGGACACTATTGGGATATATTTTATCTAAAGCAACTTTGTGGTTGAATGATTATGATCTACCCTGTCAATTCTGCCATTGTAATAAGGCTATGTAGCTAATTAACCAGAGTGCATGCTGAGTAAGATATCAGAGAAGAAAGGAGTTGGGCCACCACCTATACATGCATGCATATTCATAACCCCTATGAGAGATTTAAGTTAATTTACATTTTAATTAATGGTTAAAGTTACAATATGGTTACCCACAAATATTCCCCAACTTTACTTCCTCTTCTGTTCCATAATAATCAGCAGTTGATTGGTGCATGATACCATAGGCAAACAGACAACAAGTAAACACAGACCTTAGAGGTCGAGGCACCAGAACAGGCAGAAATTATGCAGGGAAAGGATTGCACCCACTTACGTTCTAAAGAACAGAGGCGTGATCCATTGAACACAAACGATCAACTCTCCACTGCTAATAAAGACAGCCCGTATCTGCTGCCTTGTTAGGAGGCCAGAAAATTGCATTAGCTTGACCAGTAGGTAGAGAAGATATGGGGAGATGCAGTCTAATGATTTCCAAGATGTCCTTTTATTTGGAAGTACTTCAGCAGTCTCTACTTCAGGAGAGGATGAAGCAGCAGCTTCTGTTATGAGTAAAATCTTTATGCGTTGCTGCCTTATAGTCACCTGGAATGGTGAATTAAAGTAGGCGTACCTCTGGCCTACCAAGATATGAGCAACCACTAGATGGCAACCCAGAATTAGAGTTTGCTGTATTTCTTTGGGACCATCTAGTTCTTGTGGTTGTGAGGACTCCTGTGACCCAGATACACCATGTGGCCTAAATGAAAACCTGCAGAAGTGAGCTTGATCTCCAATCCATTTAATCCAATTTTCGGAAGATTAATTTGGGAAGGGATTTCTCCCTGGGGTGGAAGTATGTAGATATTTGGGAGGGGGGTGTTTTAATGTCCTCAACTCTTTATCCAAGCTTTTCCTCATGTCAATCAGAGATGGGACTTTTGAGGACACTTGTCGGGAAAATATGACTTTAATAGTAAAACAATGGCCATAACTGAATTTTGTATATATCTTTTTCTTCTCGTTAAAAAAAAAAAATCCTCCCAGTGTCTGAACAGTCTTTTTTGGGGAGAAGTGGGGCTTGCTCTACTTTGTGTTTTTGTCTAATGAGACTTGAATTTCAATAAATTTTGGAGCTTTTTGAACATGTTGAAAATCCCTCTTGTTTTTCAATAGCCTAGTTCTGGGTATTTTCCTCATGGTGTCCCTCACTGACATTTGTTGTTTGAAAAAATTGCTATTAACAGCTATTGAAAAGTAAAAGCTTAATCCTCTCTTCCTGGATCCTGTGAAAAACATAATTTTGTACTGTGTTACCAATCCAAAGCTATTTATTTTGGACATGTTTTCTTCAATTTGTTACGTATTGTTCATTTAAGATGCTTTCTGAAAACTTCTGCTCCCTTGGGACTTTTTTTTCATTTTATGCAGATTATATTAAACATTAAGAGATGGTCCTTTTTTATAATGGTGCAAATTCCAGAGACAGCAAAAATGTTTTTTTCCCCTTTAATATGCTTTTCAGCTTTGTAGAACTTTTTGAGGTTTTTCTGCAGTGAAAGCAGTAAGAAGGATTAACCAAATCAGCTTCAGACTGGGAGATGCTGGCATCCTGATGAGATTTGAACACCTCCATAGGCACAAAGGAGGCTTTTTCAGGGACAGCGTGTCTCTTGGCAAATTCTTCTTTGCTGGTAAAGAAGCTCTAGTAAAGCTTCTTCAGCAAGTTCAGCAAGTTAGATCTTAACTTTATGTGGCTGGAACTATAATAAATGTTACTTATGAATTTTCCCTCCCTTCTTTTATACTTTCCCTATACTCCTCACTTCTGGTTTTCAGAAAAGTGGGATGATCATGTGTTGTTATATTACCTTTTAGTTTTTGAAGAAAAGATGAGATATATATAATAAATATTTTCTCTTTTTCTCTTCTTCTCCTTCTCCTCTTCCTCTTCCTCCTCCTCCTTCCTAGGAGAGAGAGCTTTCCCCATTGGAACTGGATGGTGAGTTGGCAATGTTTTGGGAACACAATGGGGTGGACTTTGGATTTTGACCATGAGGGGGAGATGCAGTCCTCACTTTTTCACTGCTGATCAATAAAAAGGGCTTTTACTGATTTACCCAGTTCCCAGTCTCCACTTCCATAACTTTACTTCTTTTTCAGTGTCCATTTTTGAGAAGACTTAAATTATAATTTAATTGATTTGATTTGATTATTTAGAATTTCAAATAGTTTAATCAGACCAAGGTATATTCTAGTTTGTGATTTAATTAAAAATTAGTTTGTTAAGTCAGTATTACAGGCATTTGTAAAGAAAGAGAGTGACCAATGGAGGATGAGCAGTTTTTGATGGGTAAGTAAAAATATGAGCTAGACCCAGTTTAGCTATTGTCATTTATTCTGGCTATTTATGAATTGCCATCAAGTAGGCAAAATGCATAAATCAGCAAGAAGTTTCCAGATCCGTAGCCGGGGCGGGGGGGAATCAAAATTTTAAAAATTTATGAAGTTGTTTACAGATAGTGCTCACCTAATGATCACAATTGAGCCCAAAATTTATTTTCTAAACAAGGCAGTTGTTAAGTGGGTTGTGCTCCATTTTACAACCTGTTTTGGCCACAGTTATTAAGCAAACCATTACAGCTGTTAAGTAAATTATGCAGTTGTTAAGTAAATCTGGCTTCCCCTGTTGACTTTGCTTGTCAGTAGCCAACTGGGAAAGGTTGCAAAAGATGACCACATGACTCCAGGACACTGCAACTGTCGTAAATACATGCCAGTTGCCAAGTTTGATCAGGTGACCATGGGGATGCTGCAATGGTCATAAGTGTGAAAACCAGTCATAAATCACTTTTTTTCAGGTAACTTTGAATGGTCACTAAATGAATGATTGTAAGTTCAGGACTACCCACCTATCAATAAATATTATCCTAAGAGCATATTTGCTTTCTTTTTTACATTTTTTCTTTTTTGTTGTTTAAGGAGGAAAGATTGTAAAGATTTACCAATATATTAGAAGAAAAGAAAGTACAGAAAGGAAAATCAGTGATAACAATAATTCTTTATGTATAGGAGTTTATTAAGGTAATAAACTGTCTCTCCTGCAAACTGCAAATGGTCATGATGGTTTCACATTAGCCAACATGGCAATTTTATTTGTCAGAATGATTATGACAGACACATTATCTAGGCAGTACAGCTCTACAAAGATTACTTGTGCTTGTTATCTTAAAGCAGCAGTGTCAAACTCGATTTCATTGAGGGCTGCTTCAAGGTTGTGTTTGACCTCGGGGGCTGGGGTGGGCGTGGCCAAGGTGGGTGTGACCAGCTTGACATCACTCGTGTCGGCAGCACCTGTGGTAGCCTGAGCGCTTTGCTAGCGAAAACGGGCTCCTGAGCTCCAGTTTTCAGCCACGACAGCCTCCTGTAGCCCTCTGCCAGCGAAAAAGAAGCTCAGAGGGGCCGTGCACAGGCCCCCCGGCTCCATTTTCACTGGCAGAGGGCTGCAGGAGGCTGTTGCAGCTAAAAATGGATCCTGGGAGGGCCGTGCACGGCCCTCCCAATCTCCGTTTTCGCTAGCAGAGGCACTGCGGGCTGGTCCTTCGCTGTTTCCAGGGTGGCCCCAGGGGCCAGATCTAAGCACCCCACAGCCTGCATTGGCCCACGAGCCTTGAGTTTGACACCCCTGGCTTAAAGCCAGCCTCTCCAGTTTCTGGCAACCTCTGAATGGCCATGGCTGTAAGAGTCCCCAAGGGCACACTTGCCTTCTAAGGCCATGGGCCTTTTCTGAGTCCCCAATGGGAGAACAAAAGTCAAGGCAGGAATCTTTTCTTCATATCTGCAAAGGTTTTTTTTTTTGGCCTTCCCTGGCAGAGCTGCTAGATGCTTTCAAGGAATTTGACACGGATCAGGATGGCTTCCTCAGCTACAAAGATCTGGGAGATTGCATGCGAACCATGGGCTACATGCCTACAGAGATGGAGCTGCTGGAGGTCTCCCAGCACATCAAAATGCGCAGTGAGTTGAATATTTATGTGCTTCTCCAGTTTCCAAGGCTCACGGTCAATAATAGTCAGAGGATGGAGTGCTGCTGACAAGGCTACTGAGGTAACCATGTCAGAATCGGGTAGTTTCTCAGTCTCAGTATACAGGAGACCTGATTTCATTTGCAATTGATAATTTTAGTTGCAGTTGATAGAAAACTGCTCAGGTTTTTGAGCAGCAGATAACATGAAAAAAATAATTAAGAACTGATTGTAAAAGACAAAAGTTTCAGGTTTTTTCACAAGTTCCAATTGCAATGCACGATGTATCAATTGAGTACGCATATATGCATCATTTTTTGTATATATGCTGGATGTGTTTTGGCTCCATCCTACACATATGCATATAAATGTGCAAAAATAAATCCCAAATCAAAATGGATTGCATGACTTGACATTTCATAGTTCACGTTTGGTAAGAAGGATACTTTCTAGAACAGAATTGGTTTTCTAGTATATTTTTAATTAAAAAAATAAACCTCAGCTTAGCTCTGAATAATGTAATTTGTCTCTGGCTGCTAAGCTATTGTTTTTTTTCCTCAGTTGTATGCAAAGTTGCACTGTTCTGCTTCCATTTTCTTCCTTTCCCACCATATCTACTGGCATACCCAGGTGCTGCTTCCAAAAGTATTTTGAGTTGCAGTTATTCTGTAAACTGTGCAGCAGACTTATAAAAGCTCTGTTTAATTTCCATAAATACCTTTTAGGGAAAAAGTGATAATTTTTTGCAAAACTCTTGCTTCCGAGGTCAGTGCAAGAATGTGAGAAGCAGGAGCGGGTACGAGTGTGGTCATCTCAGCAGAGAAATGTGATGTATGGACAGAATATTTACACTACATAATATTTAGGCATAGGGATGAAATGTTATTTAGAGGATGTAAATTAGATTCAGAGTTATGTTCGTAGCTCATTACATTGCTTCTTAAATTATCCACAAACCATTTCAATAAAGTTGAAGAAATTTTGATCTCCATGAAACACTTTCAGTGTTACCCCATGTGTTGTCTTCTATTTTGTTTTATGGAACTGATGCTAGAGGATCAGTTATGAACTGCCGCCCAGAGTCCTCTGGGAATGGGGCGGCATAGAAATTCCAACAAATAAATAAATAAACTGCTGGAGAACAGGAAATCTAAGAGCATGCTAATCTCATTCTTTTTCTATAGGTATGGTAAGAATTTACAGAGTTCTGAAAGTTAGCTACTGTGGGAAAACAGAATGCTGGATTAGACATGCTTTTGGTCTGTTCCAACTTACTAGATTTATATGAAACTCTTAGTTTCATATAAATCTAATAAATAAAATAAATATATTGAAGAAAGGTAGTTTATGTATCTAATAACATCATCTCCTACCTCATTCAAAAGTGCTTCTTCCATCAATTGAACAAATCATTTCTTGTTATCTTTCCTCTTAGTGGGAGGGCGTATAGATTTTGAGGAGTTTGTAGAGATGATGAGCCCCAAACTGCTTGAAGAAACAGCTCATATGGTGGGCGTGAGGGAGCTGAAGATCGCCTTCCGTGAGGTATGATAGCAGAGTCATGAACTGGATATATAAAGTTGTGCTGAAACCCATGCATGATATTTCCATAATTATTGGTACTAAATTATTTTATGAAATGGAAGAAGAATTGAGACTTCGGTTAGAAATATACTTGCCCCCTAGGCAGAAAATACAGCACACAGTTGTGCTGCTACTTTATTACTGGAAAAGAATTAAGTTAAATAACAATGGTCATTTAATAATTTCAAGATGTGAAATATGTAGAACAGAGATTACTGAGTAATCTTACCAAGGATAGAGAGGAGGCAACTGAGGGAGAAGGGCCCCACTTCCTAACCCTGCTAAACTTATGCTGAAATGACTGGAAGTGATGGAATCTGTCCTTACTCTGAATGGGATGGAAGGTCAACCTTCCAGACCATTTCAAGAGAAGATACGATGTCATTCTTATCTTCTACATGTCATCCAACACACCAACCTCCTTTTGCCTTCTAAACACTGTTGGTCTGAAATTAGTTGGTACTGGCTGCCAACCTCAAGGAAGAAGTAAGGCTTATCTTTTTTTTCCTCTGAGGAGGGAAATCTGAAAAGAGATATGGCTCCTGCACCGCCTCCATCTAAGTTCAGAACCATAACTTTCACTGAGATTAATGCCAAATGTCACCACTCAAATATTGTTGTGGCTCCAAGACAGCTAGAGGGCTAGCAAGATGGTATCATTGGGAATAAATACAGATGCTCTTTTGATCAATTGAATGTCTTGAAGTAATCTTACTCTATGTACAAGTATCCTCTGTGTTTGATATTGATCTTTTCTAATCTGCAAATGGCACCTGTCTTTTTCTAGCTCATGTTAGCTTTATATACTTCTCTCATACTGGCTCCGCACTCCCTATTGGATTGTTTGTTCTGGGTAAACAATATTAATAAATTGAAAAATATTACTGTAGTGCCTTTTGATTTACACCCAGATTTATTTATCTGATTGATTTATTTTTGATTGATGTGTTTCTGGCTCTTTAAAGAAAAACTCTTTAAGTGAATAGACATTGAGAAAGGTAATAGATATTCAAAAGTGTATCTCCCATTGAAGTGCTTTATCTCCAATATCTTTTGCAGATAGAACATTTAAAAGTTATATGTGCTTTTGGAATGAGGAATGAATTTTAAGATAGGGACAGTTAATTATAGCTTTATTGAACAGCAAGGAGCTAAGTCAATCTAGTTTATAAAATGAAGTTGATGCTTCTCAGTGCTATGAAAATCTATTTCCTGATAGGTCATGGTTACATTTCAGAAGGCATAGAACACATCCAGACAACCAGTTTAATGTGACTTCTCCAATCCACGAGGCTGCATCAACCTAGAATTGCTTTATCTGTGTAGCCAATGTCGACCTTGCTTTGGTAAAGAGGCCAGTGAATACTATTATTTTAACAGTTTATTGCAAGGCTTAATAAGCTGCAGCGATTGTTGGATTTCCCAGCCAATGGAGAAAATATCCATAATTTGCTTTCTCTAATATGGATAATGGCCTGGAGGAGGAGAAAGGTTTGAGAGATAGGTACTCAACTGATTATCTTACAAATACAGTTGAATGTTATGAGTTTAAAGGGGGAAATGCTACTTTAATACCAGTTACCGCCAAGGAGAACTTAAAACTATCCCACTGATGAGCTGAAGGCAATTTCATGGGGAAGTGGTAAGGGAAACAAGTTGCCTGCAGAGGTTTGTACCATGGTTACATGCAAATAGGAAAAGGCCCTAAGTTTCTTTCCGGATGCCATTTGCTACATCAGCAAAATGCTTGATTTTATAAAAATAAGATATTCAGATGATACCTGTCTGTCTACCAGTCTGGAGATGAGGCAAGACATTTTTATTCTCTCATTTGCTTCTGTACTGTAGAAAGTCTTTTCCTGCCCCCCAGAAAACCAACCCTTTAATGACATCATTCTTAGTTCCAGACTTTTCAAAATATTTTTTCCTGGAGGCTAGTCCTTCTATGATGTCATGTCCAAAGACTTCATTCCCTTAAGCATTATTTTTATTGTCCCTCGCAGTTCCTTCCCAGTTCATTCAAAGATCTGGCTAGTTTCCAAAAGCCTTGTGTTGTCTTTATGTAAGACAACCAGATGAATTAAGGCAAGGAAAAGCAAATAGCAATAGCAATAGCACTGTATTTATATACCGCCTATCAGGGCTTGCAACCCTCTCTAAGCGGTTTACA
>JANHJO010006080.1:58117-72893 GCA_032468235.1 Pseudoxyrhopus heterurus | reverse complement strand
AAGAAAGATGGGAGGGAGAGAGGGAGAGAGAGAGAGAGAAAGAAAAAGAGAAAGAGAAAGAGAAAGAGAAAGAAAGAAAGAAAGAAAGAAAGAAAGAAAGAAAGAAAGAAAGAAAGAGAAAGAAAGAGACCTTACCTTAGGAAATTTTCCATGCTTCCAACCCAAAGCTACTGGCCCAGTGCAGCATGCTCAGTCTTATCAATTATCCACAATAACCTATCTTTTTGTGGCCAGCAGATCCTAGTCATCTAAGACCCTTGCAGTCTACTGGCATTTCCAGGCCATAAGTCCTTTCCTACTGCAACAGGGAGGCTAAACAAATGATCTCACAAAGTTCTTTTTCTCTGTGGCAGGAGGATGTTTCCCACCTTCCAGGTGAAAATATCAGGCATGGACCCATTGGCTGACTATGTCCTTCTAATGGATTTTGTCCCTTTGGATGACAAGAGATATCGGTACGGGACCGTAAGTTTGGACCTGTTGTTGTCAATGGAAACCTCAATGAAGGTTTCCCAGCCAATTCTCTATAACCAATGGAATCCCAGCCAATTCTCTATAACCAAAGCTTTTCTATCACCAGAGTTCAGGGGTACTGGGATATTTCTCTTTTTTTAAAACTAAGCTTGAGAAGGTTTGAGACTTTCCATTCTCTTCCATCCCTCCCTCCAAACCCTTCAAATATCAGCTGTCTTCTATTACCACTTCTGTCGGCTTCCAAGAAACCAAGATTTGGTTTTGATTTGAATCTTTCCCTTGAAAGCTGTTTTACTTTTGCAAAACCTGAGATTCAGTTGTGTCAGCAGATATGGTCCTCTTCTTGGGCCACTGTGACTCAGAAAGATTGACTTTTGCTGACATTGTGAACGCAAATATATGATGAATAGTGAACTGTGCTGCCCTAAAAATATTGGCATGTTTGCCAGAAGACTTTTTTTGTAACTTTAATGAAAGCCAATATTCTATACGAGAATTTAATTTCAATTGTCAGACTTTGAAGATCAGGAATAGTAATACAAGTAGTCCTGAACTTACAACCACAATTGAGCCCAAAATTTATGCTGCTAAGTGAGAGATTTGTTAAGTGAGTTTTGCCCCATTTGCCGACTTTTCTTGCCACATTTGTTAAGTGAATCACTACAGTTATTAAATTAATAACATGGTTGTTAAGTGAATCTGGCTTTCACATTGACTTTGCTTGTCAGAAGGTTGGTCGCCTGGGACTCTACAACCGTCATAAATGTGAGTCAGTTGTCAAGCATCCAAATGTAAATTATGTGACCATGGGGATGCTGCAAAAGTCATAAGTGTGAAAAATGATCATAAGTCATTTTTTTCAGTAACTTTGAATGGTCACTAAGAGAACTGTTGTAAGTACAAGCAAATCTGTATTGCTTGTCAAGGAAATTGTTTCTTTGAAGTTACAGGTTTGATACCCCAAACAAACCATAGTCTCTCTCCAGGGCCTTCCTCCTGGAATTATTAACAAGAGCAAAAGGCTATAATGAATCACTTCCAAGCAGCTAGAGTGTACCTTCTGTTCCAATTTAACATTATCCGTGAAGGAAAAAAAAAATCCACATTCTGTATCAGGTCTCTTCAGAAGAGAAGAAGGTTGCTGAATAATGATATACACTCTAAGGCATAATAACTCCACACTTCGATTCTCAAGATAAAAGCCACATAAGTAATATGCATTTAAGTTGTATTAGGCTTCTATATTAGCATGCAGCAGACAGTCAGCAGGTACCAGTCTGTGATGCAAACCCTGCTGGGAATCAGTTGTCAATGCCAATAAAGATCTGGGAGTCAAAGAGTTGGATTCATTATTATTGTTCATTTGTCTAGCATGTCTTCAGGGATGAAAAACACATAGCCTTGACTCGCCCTCCTTTTCTTGTCATTCTGACTTTTGGTCAACAATGGAAATGAATTAGTAATAGTGAAGTAAATGTCTGGTCCTTGAATGAAGCTATTCATTAGAGATGCACAGATTTTAAGATGGCTGCCATAGTGAGGAAAAACTGTTTACCAAAAGACAATCTCGAACCCTGTCTCTGTTGTCCCTTCTAGTTCCTCAGGATGCTGTTTGTCATCCTAAAGTAGATGGCATACTTCAAAACAAAATCCTTTTCTTGTGGCCATCAACATTTTATAAGATACCATGAGATGTCTACATGGGATCAAGGGGCATTCTTAAGTGATGCTAGATACTGGTATTTTGCTTTGCAGCATCCCAGTAACCATTTATTTATTTTAAGAAAGTATTTAAATAAAAAGAAAAAATGGGACATAGAACCTGACAGGAACCATAAGAGTTAAGCCACCCACACGATCAGTTCTCTCTTTTGCCAGCTTTGTTGCTGAAGCATATTTCAGTTCAGAATTTCATTTACACTTATAAAAGGTCTTGATTTAGATTTTAGATTCTGCATGAATCAATCTATCTTAGTCATGGTATTGTCAAATTTGTCTGAGCATCAATACAAATATATGTATTAAATAATTTATGTTGCATCCTTTGGCCTTCTTCCAGGCTAATGGATAGGGCCATAATTCTAATCTCTGAGATGTCCAGTTGTTGGGATGGATAACTTTTTAGGTTCCACAGCAGGGAAGCAGGTTCCTATATACCTAGTACTTCACTATTCCATAGATAGAACTGGCCTGATCTAGCCTATTTTTTCCCTTGGCCTGAAAAGCAAAGGAAAGCTTTTGAGCTGATAAGTAAAAAAAACAATGGGACTTCCTAGCAAACCAAACATAATGGATGGATCCAGTACAAGCCAGGACTGTAACAACCTGGCTCAGCATGATACCTCTTTCCTACAGGTATGCATTCCACAGTTCTGCTTGGCTGGTAGCTGGCAAGGCAGATCCTGCTACACCCGGCCGGGTTCACTTCCATCCTGACTCCCCTGCCAAGGGAGGCCAGTGGATGAGGCAAATTGTCTCTTTTGACAAGCTCAAGCTCACCAACAACTTGATGGATGACAACGGCCATGTGAGTTGCTCTGGGCTGTTGCATGATTAATAACTATTTAGCTTCCTCACTGGGTTGCACTTGATTTAATAGCAACTGCTTAAGGCAGTTCTTTCATGTTTTTCTCCTGTTTTTATTTTAAGAAAGGCAACTTATTCTTTAAATGCAATCATTATAATACTCAGATTTTCAAAAAATATATAAATATATCGCTGGCAGTACTCTATTAGCAAACAAAAATTACATACACTTCTCCAAGATTCTTCTCAAACAATATACGTATATATTGCTATATATTACTATATATATATATATTACTATATATATATATATATATAGTAATGTAGTAATAATATAGTAATAATAATAAAATCTGACCAGTTATTGAACAACACTTACTTTCTGTTTTCCTATTCCTATTCCATTTTTTTGTTAAGATTTTACAAAAACCTGAAAATATGCGCATTCTTTGTTCAGTAAAGATGTTGCCCAGTTGCAAATAAAATTGATTTTGAGCTTCCTCATCAATATGTTATTTAATCTTCCATGACAACTACCCTATTGTACAATGGAGAAATAAAGGGAGAGTAATCTTTTAAAATGCAATCATTTTCTATGAGAATTTTAAAAAATTCTCTAGAAATAAGTCTTTTTGCTTCTGTGCAACTCATTTTTCATATTGTTGGATTAAGAGAAGAAACTTCTTTTTCATTTATAACAGTATCTCACATTTGGGCTGGCTCAAAAGAAATCTAATAAGCAATTATGGCTAGTCTGGCAACTTGACCCTGATCCAAGACCCAACCTAATAGCTATCAACCAGCTTTATCCAACTTCCACCCTCCAGATGTGTGGTATTCCTGTTTCCACCATTGCCATTTCAACCACCCACAGTCATTGGGATAGGATAGCATATACACTATATTATCCCCCCCGCCCCAGCTATGGCATATTGGACAAAACTGAACAGAATTAGGTGTAACACTGGAAGACGTGCCTCTGCCCTATATCAGTGGGGATGGAAAGATTCCCCTTGTTGCGACTATGGTGCTGATATGCAAATTATGAAACGTATTTTGCAAGATTGCCCACAATGTGTGTTCTCTGGTTCTCTAGAAGGTCTGCACCAAGCAAGGCCTAGATAACTGAACTGGACATCCAGTTATGAGACCACTGCTCTTTCCCCATAGCAGTTTTGCATGTAATTATGTGGATTGTGTGTATATGATTACTTCTTTTTTGTCATATTTTCATCATATGCTAAATAATAATAATAATGACATACTGATTTTTGTAACCCAATACATCTGGCCTTTGCCAGATTGGGAAACCGATGTAGTATATAACATTTCTGGCTAGAGTTTCCCCCCATTATATTTCACACTAGCTGATGACCCGGCATTGTCCGGGTATAGTCAGGGCTGACACTGTTAGTAGCTGTATGTGTGTCGGTTTTCCTTTCCTTCCTTTCCTTTCCTTTCCTTTCCTTTCCTTTCCTTTCCTTTCCTTTCCTTTCCCTTCCCTTATGTTTCTCATTTCCTTTCCCCTTTCCTTTTTCCTTTCCTTTCCCTTTCCCTTCCTCCTTTCCTTTTCTTCCTGCTTCTCTTCCCTTCCCTTCCTGCTTTCCTTTCGTGTCCCCTTCCCTTTCTCCTTTTATTTCCTTTCCCCTTCCCTTCCGTTAGAAAGTTCCGTGAAAGAAAGTTGCATGCTGCCATTTGCATCATGGGAAGATCTTAAAATGGGCGCCCTCACCTGAATTTAAACTAAATTTGTACCCTCGCCTGAAAGCTTTATTTTCTTAATCGAACAGATCATTTTGAACTCCATGCACAGATACCAGCCCCGTTTCCATGTGGTGGTAGTGGACCCACGTCCAGATAGTGAGCGTTATGCCCAGGAGAATTTCAAATCTTTCATCTTTACAGAGACTCAATTTATGGCGGTGACTGCCTATCAGAACCATCGGGTAAGAACACAGTGTATCATGGTTTCTCCTCCAAGAGAACTGACTTATGGAAGAGGGTTGATGTGGGACAGAATACCACTGAATTCTTACAGATAAATCAGGATGGCCTCCCTCTGCTGGGTAAGTACAGGTAGTCCTCAACTTACGACCACAATTGAGCCTAAAATTTATGTTGCCAAGTGAGAAATTTGTAAAGTGAGTTTTGCCCCATTTGCTGACTTTTCTTGCCACATGGTCGTTAAGTGAATCTGGCTTCCCCATTGACTTTGTCGGAATGTCGCAAAAGGTGATCGCGTGTCCCCAGGACACTGCAATGCTCATAAACATGAGCCAGTTGTCAAGCATCCAAATGTAAATCATGTGACCATGGGAGGCTGCAATGGTCATGTGAAATATAGTCATAAGTCACTTTTCTCAGTGCCGTTGTAACTTTGAACGGTCACTAAGTGAACTTTTGTAAGTCGAGGACTACCTGTATGCATAACACATCGTTCATGACCCTAAACTGATAACCTAATTATGAATCCTAAACCAGTCATTTAAGAAGGTATCTGAGGGGATACAATCAATATGGATGAAAGGGACTATCTCCCAGCCCCAGTATACCACATAGTTCATTGGATAATGAATTTTGTCTCTCAACCTCTTTTTGCTAGGGCACAATGGGATAGAAAACCTTTTATATGTAAAGGCGAATCAATAAAGTCAGTAGGTGTCAAACTGAACTTGAAGGGGACTTTGCCCTTTTTAAATGCCATCCTACTGTCCACAGAAAAAGGGTAGGCCCGATATAAATCAAATGTTTCTTGTGTCCCTTGGCCTTTTCCTAAACAGTTATGCGAGGCATGTGAAGGAACTTAGATCAGTGTGCTACTTGACTGAAATTCGCTTCTCTGGGACTAGTGAAAGCTATCTGAACAAAGATGAGGCTGGCAGGGAAGGTAGTAAATCACTGATAAAGTTATCCCTACCTTGACAGATCACCCAGCTGAAAATTGCTAGTAACCCTTTTGCTAAAGGTTTCCGGGAATGTGAGCCGGATGACTGGTAAGTCTCTTCCTAGATTACTATTCTACTAAGCCAGAGAAAGACAACTGAACGAATGGAGCCATTTATTCAATGAAGACTTCGTTGCACTTGCCACTTATGAGCCGGTTGCCTATAGAGGTAGATTTTGTCTAGGCAAGCATAATGAAACGTAGGACTCATTTATACAGAATACAGTAGATTAAAAAAATAATAGTCATATAAATGTATTAAAAATACACATATTGCTGGTGTGGAGGTGCTCTGCGGCTGTTATTTGGGTTCTGTCGGAACACAGGCCTATGAGGGGCCTGAATCCAAGAATAAACCAGGTGACAGGTCAGGAGAGTGGGAGAGAGACTTGGACTGAAGGAGGGAGCTCCGCACAACTCATTGAGAGAGCCCCTTTTTTCATTAAGTCCATCTGACTTCCACTCCATTCATTAGCTGGACGACCTATAGATGATGTACTAGTCTTCCAGAAGACTGGTGGCTGGTAGGATAGTTTTATGGCTTTGCTTCATTCAGGCTAGAAGAGGAAGTCTTTGTCTAATTTCACCCCAGCTAAAGTACTCCAAATTGAGAAGTGTTGCAAGGGAATGGCAGTTCTGGCAGTAAATGCAATCAGAAGCACCCAGAAGTATTCCTTGGATGCCAAAATAGCTAAAATGGTATTGCCGCCACTCCCCAAAATATAGTCAGGCAAAACCTTTTTTTGGGCTAAAGAAGAAAATCTTTAATGCTCTAATTTGGGACATCTATTTTGCAATTTAAATCAATTGGGTTTTTTTTTCTTTTAATAGCCCAGCAAAATGACGATGTGTAAGGAGGAATTATGCTCACAGTATTCTCAACCAGGCAACTTGTCAGATGCCAGCCTCTGACTATATCAATGCCTTATCAATACCTTTAAAAAGATCTACAATGCCTAATTCATGATCTTGGTAATGATGTGATCAGTAGAACAGCCAAGGACAAATTCAGCCTGCCTCCACAGTTGCAAAGGGATCAAAGGCTGAATTACAAAACACGCTCTCTCAAAAGCAAGGCCTGAGACCCAGGTCATGCTAGTTCTGTTACAATTCACTTTACCTCATGAGGTGTTTTCCCCATCCATAATGTCTAGAACTGCTATAAAATTGCTCCATCAATGTTTTGGGGATGATTGATTGTATCAGCTACATCTGCATCATGCTGATAACCCAACAAAAAGGAGGAATTAAGACACCAGTGGTAGCTAAGGACATAGATAGGAGACATAGATCAAGTTGTATTCTCAAAAATGTCCTGTAGAGTAGTGCTTAAGGGAAATTTCACATTTATACCTTAACTAATTATGTTGTATGTGTATAGGCCAGGATCCTCAGGGCAACTATTGGGTTGTTTATCACGGAATGGGAATGCTACTTCCTTAGGTCAACTTCAAGAGATTCCAGAGAAAGGTAAGATGAAAAAATAATTTATCAGTTTAGAATGGAGACATCTACAGGAAAGCAATCTTAAATCCAAGTGCATAATAGGAAAACCAACAATCCCATAACACTGAGATTTCATGCTTTATTAATCTGTTTAGGGGCTTAAGAGGACTTCCTACAACTTCCTACATCCTATATTAACTTTTACAAAGTTTTT
This sequence comes from Pseudoxyrhopus heterurus, assembly GCA_032468235.1. Lineage (NCBI taxonomy): Eukaryota > Metazoa > Chordata > Lepidosauria > Squamata > Pseudoxyrhopus > Pseudoxyrhopus heterurus. The sequence goes on along the minus strand of JANHJO010006080.1, from coordinate 65,289 downwards.
GTGAGTAAATGTTGTCTTCTTTCATACTGCCCTCATTGTAGGCTGAAATTAGCAGGGGGGCAGGGTGTTCATTCCATTAAGCCTGCCTCCAGGTCGGCCATAATCACATTGCATGTAATCCAAATTTTTGCTGAAGCACAAAATTATCATTAAGTAAAGAACTCAGAGGAAAACTTGAACTTTGTTCTTTAAAGATCTGCACCATAATGGTATCAAAAATGCTTAGGCGCTATCTGGAAAACTACCGAAATTTGAAGATTATGGCTTCTGGAAATAGTTGATTTGATATCTTCTCATTTAGCAAGCAAGAGAGGAATCAGTATCAACGAAGATTTGCATACATGTGGGTTTTTTTTCCTTGAGGCTGTTTGATTGTATTCCTGTCTTTAACCACTGCACTAAACTGGTTCTCCAAGTTTAATACATTTAACTGTTAGCAAGGGAATGCATTCAACCAATGAACTGGTATTTAAATTGCTAGTTTCAATAACCTAAAAATAATAAAATGCAAATCACACTATTATCTCCCGAGATCCTAGGTCTTAGTGAAATCATAGATACCAGTAATCCCTGCATCTGGATTTCTCAGTGGAGGTTTTGCCTTCCCCACTTTAACGACAGCAAAGGTGTATTTCCAGAGCATCACACTGTTTAGAAATGGATTAGGGCTTGTGGTAATAGTTTTTATTCTCTACAGCTACCTCTCTCTTTCTAGGGTTTTCCAGCAATCACCACCTCCCTCCTTCCCTTCTCAGAGAAGCCTCCCAATTCCAGCATCAACCACTGGTGACATCAGCTGGCCTCCCAGATGTATGCATTGCACGACGACCCTTGACTGAAGCCTCAGGGGCCCTGCCCTACAAGCATCTCTCTTATCACAGTTTTTACGTGGGAGCTCGATCTGGGGCAGCACCTTATGCCCTACCTAGCAACCGGGCAACCAGCTTCCATACTCTCAACATTTACACAGCTGGTGGCTATGAGCAATGAGACAGCAGGAGCAGCGTTCCCCATCCCCTATCCCAGTTCAGACCAAACTTTCCCAAAGAACCCCTCTCATCCTCTGGTGTGTTTCCCACCACTTCCTCAATTATATATTAAACAATTATATTACATATAGGTACGATGTAGCCCAATACAAAACCAACCTCTTTTAAAAGATGTAATGGAACTCAAAACAAGAGCAGAAAGTAGATTTCACTGAGATCCTAGCCACCTGCTCATCATTGAGTCTGCTCCTTGCCTCTACGAAACAGCCCACAATTCAACAGTTAAAGTATTCAACCCCATCTCCAAACACAACAACCCTGACTGAAACACACCCGTCCCATGTTCAAACCTGCGAAGCAGAAATCCCAAGTAAATCTTGCAACTACAAAATGCTCTCCAGGCAGAGGTAAAAATGCAGCGAGTTTTATTTTTATTGCCGAGTTAGTGCCACAGGAATAAGGATTTCAATGTCTTTAGCACAGAATTCTATATGGCCTATTGAATGCACTGTCCTTCTCTTAATGGGAGGATGTGACAAGATTTTGATGCATTTTTAAGGCCTCCCTGCCTTCAATGTGAAGGAAACTTGTAGTGCACTTCAGGCCAAGAATCCTTCTTTTGTTTTTGGCAAAATTAAACTTAGTTGACCTACAGTGGGAGACGTGCCATTTTCATTTCCTCCATCTCTGGTCCACGTTCCACTGATGTGTTTTGCTAACAGCCAGTAAACTGAGTTCGAAAGATAGAACAGCCACAGTCATCTCAATCCACTTCCCTGTATTAACCCCCAACATGTCAACTGCATTGCTTTAGATCAATGTCTTGACAGCTTGGACTTCCCAGTGCCTCTACCTCATATTTTGGCAGATGCAGCATCAACCTGAGTTCGTTGTCATAAACAAAACTTTCTGAGGCTGACCTGGACATTCACACCCAATAAAATTCTAGTGCAGATCTGCAGAAGGCAGAAGGTAATTTAAAAAGTGCCCTGGCCAGGTCTCTTGTCAACTAATCTTAAATAAGTAAACCAGTCCCTTTTTACACAGATGAGTGATACAAATGGACAATATCTTTGTAAGTCTTACTGGACCACATTTCAATGTTTCCTATATTCTGATTTTCCTTAAGGTCTTTTACCATTCTTTCCCACCAGAGCTTTCAGGTTACAGAGACATAGATAAGAAGGTTATTGGAGCAACATATCAAAAGATCTGGAAGCAATGTGACATGATTCAAAACACAGATCTGGAAGATTGTTGCTTCAGTTCCAAAATGTCAGCCTAAATACTGATATTTCATGTGTGAGTCAGCACAGGATCTTGGTTTAATTGTAACAGGTTATTAAAGGCTACTGCATGTTCTGCCTGGACAGAAGTCACAACCAGTAGACGGGGAAGCAAGAATCAGTTTGTTTTTCTTAAAAAAAGCAACATAAGCTGGTAGCTTTGCCCATTAATTCAGGAAGGCACAGTAAATATTCCCTTTCTGGAGAGAAGCAGTCACTTTTCTTCTTAGATCCAAATGTCGCTGGTGAAAGTGAAGGGGCTGAACTGGTACCCAGCTCCTGAATAGAATTTGTTCTGGAATTCCACCCTGAAAAATACAGGACAGGTCAGTCTAGGATTTGCAAGGTCAATTCTATCTCCACTTTTATCCAGTTCCAATATAGATGCACTGTGTCATCCCATGATTCAACAACCCATCTAGGATCATAGACTTGATCTCTTTAAGAATCATTTATCGTCTCTATGACTCCTAAATGATAGCATAGAGGAACTTAGCAATCCAAGTCAAGTAAGGCAATAACATTTACACAAAATAGTCTTGTGCTTGCCAGGAGAATTCCCTTTCCCATGCATGTGTGAGCTGTGGTTGCGCAGTGGTTAAAGTGCAGTACTGCAGGCTAATTCTGCTGACTGCCGGCTGACTGCAATTTGGCAATTCGATTTTCACTGGCTCAAGGTTGACTCAGCTTTCAAATCCTTCCAAGGTGGGTAAAACGAGGACCCAGATTGTTGGGGGCAATATGCTGACTCTGTGAACTGCTTAGAGAGGGCTGTAAAATACTGTGAAGTGGTATATAGGTCTATTGCTATATGTCTCACCAATGAAGACGAAGGGCGTGCAGGAAAGCTGAGAGTCCCTCCATCACCAGCAAAATTGCCACAGTCAATACTGCAAAGAAAGCAAAGACAGGAACAAGGATAACCCCGCCTTGGTAGCCCATCATCGAAAAGCCATTCTTCATCACCATGGTCCAGAGGACCTCCGAGAGCTCTGTGAACAGGAATAAGGGCAAGAGTTAGCGAAGATTACAAAGGGGCAAATTCTCTTCCTATTGCATGCTAGAAATCTCTGCAGGTAGGACATGCACTATCTTAATCAGATTTAATTCTGATGCCAAATCACTGGCTTTATATACACCGTGATATTATTTATGGCATATTGTGTGTAAATAGTCAACCTTGTTGATTACTTTGTTGACCACGGTTAAGCAAATAATGGCTTAGGTTAATATGAAAACACACGCACAATGATTATACATGATGCCTAGACTTAAAGTTTGTTTAACCTTGTCTTGTTGAATAAGTCATGTTTGTCTGGGTTCACATAACAAGCTACACCCTAAGCCATACTATACAAAACCAAAACCAAACAAACCACATGATTATTATTATTTTTTGCTGCAGTACACGAACCCACCTTTCCCAGGAATTTCAGGACAAATTCTCACCAAAGAAATAATCAGCCTAGCACAGAGGTTTGCAGCCAAAGAAAGCCCTCTCTATTTCCCACCCCCCAGGAACTTACGTGCGTGGGCCAAGCTGAGAGCCCAGAGACGCAGATAAGAGGCCGTGTTCGAGATGCAGCCCAGGCAAAACTCAATAGTGTGGATTGCTTGATGCATGAACACATCACCAAAGTCAAACTATGGGCAAGAGGGAAAAGAATTGGGGTGGTAGTGAGAACTAGCCAGGTACTCTCAACTAAGCCCAACCCCTCCCCCGGAACTTTTTCCAAAATCCAAAGAAAGGAAATGAAAGAAAATGAGAGGCAGAGGGGGAAACAGACAGCAAATAGAGACTGGTGAACAGATCATTCAGATCAGAAGGTAGCCTTTAAATATCAATAATGTTGGGATGCAAATGATGAGTACAGGTAGTCCTCGACTTACAACAATTCATTTAGTAACCATTCGAAGTTGCAACAGCACTGAAAAAAGTGACATGACCGGTTTTCACACTTATGACTATTGCAGCAATCCCATTGTCACATGATCAACATTCAAATGCTGGGCAAGGGGTTCATATTTATGACAGTTACAGTGTCCTGGGATCGTCTTTTGTGACCTTCTGACAAGCAAAGTCAATGGGGAAGCCAGATTCACTTAACAACCGTGTTACTAACTTAACAAATGCAACGATTCTCTTAACAACTGTGGCAAGAAAAACCGTAAAATGGGGCAAACTCACTTAACACATGTTTCACTTAGCAACATAAATTTTGGGCTCAACTGTGGTCATAACTCGAGAACTACTTGTATCACGGCAGTCTTAAGTCCAAATCTTGGGACACAAATATTAAGTCGTTTCTTTTATGCAATTTCGTAACAAACATGTTTTCATTTTGACATAATTGCAGCTTTCATAGTCTTTGCTGCCTGCATCCCTCTGTTCAAAACATAAGTATTGATCTATCTTTCTATGCTGGTTGTTTCATCAGTTTCAACCTTTCTTCTATTTTCCTACCATGTTTAAAAAAAAAAATCTCTTAAGTGAAAATAAAGTCTTCAGGTTATGGCAAATCTGCATAAAGTACTGGTCCGATGGCTGGGACAGAGGACATGGAGCATAATGGTGGCCATCACAACCAAATTAAAGTAAAAGTGTTACCTTCTCCTCCTCTTCCTCTTGGTTGCTTTCCATGTGATCCACGTCACCTTCAGCAATGTTCACAGATCTCTTTCCTTCCTCTGAGTTCAGCAGAGGTTGTCGCTCTCCTGCTGTGGAAGGATTGTGCTGCAAACATCCCGGAACACATCAACCAACAGAAAAGAGGCTGCTCAAATATCACCCAGCCTCATTCCACAGATTTACCACCCAGATTATATAAGCAAAAGATTCCCCCCACCCCACCCCACCCCACCCAAATCCCAAACCTTGTATTTTCCTCAATGGCATGTACCTTGAGGATGCTTCAGTGTTCATTAGAGAATAAAAGTCTTAGAATCCACATAGCTGGCAACTGAACTAGGGAACCAGTTTGGACAACAGTCCTAGATTAATCCCAGGGAGTGATTCTTACCCGAGATTGAGGAACTTTCTGGCGATGTTTCTGCCAGAGATAAAAGGGCGTCCCCAGCAGCAGGATGGGCACAGAGAGAACAGCCACCAACATCAATACCAACTGCACTGTTTTCTGTGGTGAGCAAGAGGACAGTTGTAGTAATTGCAGCTTTTCTGGGTTGGATCTCACAATCAGAACAAGATACCAAAACAAAGACAAGTTCAGCATCCTCTTCTCCCTTCCTCTCTTTCTCAACAGTTTATTTCAGTTCTTATCCTGTTAAACTTTATTGATCAGGATCTTTTTTACACTCTAATCATATATTGTCTTATTAACAAAGCAAAGCAAAGCAAAATACGACTCTGAAAATTAGGAAACCATTCAATGCTTCCCTCAAAGTATTACAGCCAACATGATTGTCTTAAAAAATATTTACCAGCACAATAAGTTTGAAAATGTATTACCCAGTGAAGGGAATATGTTCCTGATATTAAATGTGGCAATGATAATATTTTGATTATTTAGTTCCATTTTAATTATGTTCCTTGACAGATTTAAAATGCAGCAAAAATAAGAAAGCGGCATCTAAAATACAAGCAGCATCCCCACATGGCACCCGTGGAAGCCCAAAACTAATTATTAAAAAAAAATTAAATGGCAGAAATTTTGTGACAGAGCCAAATCTCATGAGATTGCAGTGTTCCCAGCTGAAATAGCAGTAGATCATGTAAGATTTTAGGATGAGAGTATCTTGTAAGATTTGGCAGTTTGGATATGAATATGGATAATCTTGAGATTTTTGTCAATAGCAACAGCAATAGCATTTAGACTTATATACCGCTTCATAGTGCTTTACATCCCTCTCTAAGTGGTTTACAGAGTCAGCATATTGTCCTCAACAATCTGGCTCCTCATTTTACTGACCTCAGAAGGATGGAAGGCTGAGTCAACCTTGAGCCAGTGAGAATTGAACTGCCGAAATGCAGGCAGCCAGCAGTCAGCAGAAGTAGGCTGCAGTACTGTATTCTAACCACTGCGCCAGCACAATAAGTACCAAAGGCAGTTTTGGATAGCTCTCAATAGCTAGAATTACATTTGGATACTCTCAATAGCTAGAATTACGTTTGTGTTCAGGTTCTCAATCTATAACTATATTCAAAAGGTCTCATGGCTTTGTACCTCTTGTTGATGTATGCACATTATTCATCATTACAAAACCAAATGATGAATTGATTTGTGAAACCACCAAAATTCATCTCAAATAACATTTTTCAAAAAAAAAAACTGGTCACAAATCCAGCATTAAAAAAAGAAATGCAAATGAATATCAATGATTGAATAGAACAAAGCCATCTTAATAAGTAACAAGGCTAGTTTCATTCATAATTTGTGGACAAGATGGCCAAATTGGTACATATAGTTATCAGTCCCAGAGGGGGTTATCTGAAAATAGAGGGTGTTATGGTTAATTATTGTTTTTATCTCCTTCCATAAGATCCCATCTATTAAACAATGCCATCCAATTGGACCCTTTTTCTGTTGTCATCCCTGTTCTATCGAATAGCATCACTCAGAGATTTCCCTAGGCTCACCCTAGTGTGGGACACAGGGTTTCTATCTGAGGGGTCTAAATAGTTTTTTACTGGGGAAACCATCTTCTTTTTCTGTTTTTGCTTATTGCTTTATATGCCCATGTTTAATTTTGCATGCCATCAAAGTCACTGACACATTTGGTCACCTTAGGAATGTCAACCATTAAAAAAGAAAACAGATTTCAAGGGAACATTTTATCCCCAAGCAGTTTCCTCTATACCTGTACTATTTGACGATGTGCACGTTTGGAACAAATAAGTATTATTTGGATACATAATTATGTATCCAAATAATACTTATTT
>JANHJO010006080.1:1002-20226 GCA_032468235.1 Pseudoxyrhopus heterurus | reverse complement strand
AGGGAGAAGGTGATGAAAGAGAAGAGGAGGAAGGAGGAGGAGGAGGAAGAGGGAGAAGGTACTTCCTTAAAATAAAATAAAAACCTGAGCAAGGCCGGGTAATCAGCTAGTTATATAAATAGTCCTTACTGGAATTGAGAACATGTCATATATCCACCAACGGTGCAAAGAGAATTGAAGGGTCCCTAAGTTTTGTAACCACTACTAAATGTTGAATTTACTGAAGGTGGTATAGGATAAAGAAAAAAGGTAAGAAGCAAAGATGGCAAAAATAAGGTTTGTCAGAACAGTGTTTTTCAAGGATCTTTGAAGGTGATGAGGCAAAATTCTAGGACCAGATGATGAAGGAAAAAAATCTCAACTCTACAGCAAAATTGTTAGTAGATGTTCATTTAGAACACAGGTGATGTGATTTAATGCCTTACAACAACGTGCATATGCCCCTACGCCTGACCTCTGTAGCGGCAACTGCCATTCTCAAATTATTCTCGTTGTATGGTGGGTATCGCATTCTGTTGATTGCTTCCAGGCCTATGTAACGCAAGAGACAGCCACGGAAGTGAGTAAATGTGTCAAAAGTAAATTTGCCATGGTACTTGCCAAATCCACTGCATCCTGCAATATTAAAAAAAAATCAGATCAAATTTTGCACACTATCATATTTTAGCTGACAACACAACTTGAGCAACCCTTGTGGTTATTCTTGTTCAAGCTACTTAATAGCTCCCTTTAAAAAAAAACTTTCCTCATAATACTTACTACAAAAGGTTTTATATTCAATGGATATTGAACAACTACTCTTAAAGAAGAAACTAAAGAAGAGAATCCCATACAGACAAACAAAACTTGGTTAGATAATAACTTACTGGCCTTTGTTTCATGACTGGTGAACTACGACTGCTTTAATCCTCAATAAAATGGAATTATTGCTTTTTTTAGTTATCATATCAAATGTTTATTTACATAGCATGTTAAGCTGCGTTTAGTGTAATGTGTGACTCTATTGAACCAGAGCTATTTATATTTTGATCTTGTTAACATTATTTACAAAGTTAAAATAATGAGCCTCCTCCCCTTACTGCTTTCCAGTATAATGTAGACCAGGAGATTTCCTGCTCTCTCATTTTATTTATAGATCAGATAATCTGTCATCCCTTAGATCATCCTTTCAGTGATGTTTCCTTACCGGTACCTCAATGTTTTCAACAGTTGGCAGAGTTTCTGATGCACTGCCTTTAGTGAAAAAAGCTGGGATATATTCAGAGAAGTATCTGACTTGAAAATAGCCCATGTTAAACTGTATAGCACAATCAAGCATCAGCACCAGAAGTGTTTTATGACATTTTGTATTACGTCCTAAGCTGGTATATAATAATTGCATGTCATAAAATGATTTTATTTAATTTGCCAAATTTCAATTTCACTGGAGTCCTGAGTTCTAGATTATGGGCGAATTCTGTAAGTTAACCCATTTGAGGTACCTTGAGGTACCTCAAAAAGTGTGTCCTATGGTTGGTGCATTGTTTTGCCTCGTTAAAGGTTACATGAATCAAGTTTTAGTAGTATATAGACAACCACCTAGCTTATAGCACAGAGTGGAATTTACTATTTGAGCAATTTGTTTTAACCGGCAAATGGTTTAAAATTAACTTTTAACATTTTTTGTTTTCAGTCTGATGAAAAACACCAAGAGGGAGAACTTGTCTGTTGAGAGGGAAGGGTAAGGATAGAGGTAAGAAATAAAGATAACATAGAAAACTAATCGTACCAATGCCGCCAAATGGTAGGGAAATCAATGTTGCGTGCATCAGGGTATCATTACCACAAAAGCCACCACTGCTAGTGTGATCCAGTACCTGGTTCACAATCTATAAAGAGAAAAAGAATAGAAGAGTATTAGGAGTCCCATCCTTAATCTTCCAAACACGAGTTTGATCAGGTCCCAGCTCTATAATTATGAGGGTCATGATACAAACAAGGGTCTTTAACCTTTGGGCCACTATGAACATTTGGAATGTTGAAAATGTGCCACAGACACACTCACAAAATGGCTAATATTGTAGATGTAGTCAATTAGCAATTGGAAGGCAGAAATAAAGATTCTCTATGAATCTGAGTAAAATAGTTGAGAAATTGAAAATGCAAATCCTTTTTGGACTCAACACACCCTGTTTTCTACTCCCATGCTCTTCATACAGAGCCAAGAACAATGGATATAAAAATGACAAGTTTGGTTAATATAATCAATGCCCTGTCTCAAGCAAGAGCTTTATAGCATACAAGTAGTCCTCAATTACAACTATTCATTTAGTGACAATTCAAAGTTACAGTCACACTGAAAAAAGTGACATGACTAGTTTTCACTCCCATGGTTATGTATCAAAATTCAGGCAAGTGGCATGCAGGCTAATTCAGCTCACTGGAGTTCGATTCCCACCAGGCTCAAGGTTGATTCAGTTTTCCATCCTTCTGAGGTTGGTAAAATGAGGACCCAGATTGTTGGGGGCAATATGCTGACTTTGTAAACCGCTTAGAAAGGGCTGTAAAGCACTGTGAAGCGGTATATAAGTCTAAATGCTATTGCTATTTATGACATTTGCAGTTTCTCGAGGTCATGTGATCACCACTTGTTACCTTCCCAGCTAGCTTCCAACAAGCAAAGTCAATAGGCAAAGCCAGATTCATTTAATGAATGCATGATTCACTTAAGAACTGCAGTGATTTGCTTAACAACTGTGGCAAACAAGGTCATAAAATACGGCAAAACCAACTTAAAACTGCTTTGCTTAGCAACAGAAATTTTGGGCTGTATTGTCATAAGTCAAGCAGTATGTGTACATTCAGGAGTTTGCCTCAACTTCTCTTCCTAGATCAAGGGAAAAGTTGTATTTTTAAAATGCAAAGGCAGAATTCTGGGTTACAGAACAAGAAATGTCAGTGCCTGAATTTGGGGGGAAAATGGAAGATGCCATCTCCCCACCACCTCTGATAAATAGCTGAAATTACTGAATAGCTGAATTACTAATAGCTGAAACTTCAAGAAGTTGCAGGAGGCTCAGGGACAGAAACAGAGGACTTTGCTTCAGGATTCAGATTATTAAGAATAGGTGACTACTTTGGTTAGAGATTGTGCTAATTTTTAACTTCTTTCTCTGTGTATTAGAAAACTTATTCTTTCTTATTCCTATTTCTCTAGAAAGTTATAGCATTCTGCATAATTTGGGAGTGAGTTGAGTATGTATTCTTCTCTTTGCTAATTTTTGGAACCTGATACGGAACTTGAAAACTGTCTTCCCCCAAGCTTACTAATTACAAAAGACAACCACAATCTTGTGGTCTGTCAAGAGCATGGTGTGCATTTTATAAATTGGATGTTATATATCATAGCTTTTTGAAAAATAAAGTTTGATTATCACTTGCAAAATGGATTTGCCTCCAAAAGAAGAAGAATAAGCTGAAGTAATTAGTCACATAACTTTATGCTACAAAGACAGGATGGCAAATTACAGAAATTATTTCATTTTTCCCCACTATTTATTTGTCCAAAGGACAATACGTGTTGTGGGAGCCTCTCTCTTTCCCAGACCAAGGATGGAGTGAAACTCCTTGGAAAATAGTGAGGACACAAGTAATTATCGAACAGCTGCAATCCTGGAAGGAATGGCAGAATGTATAAACCTAGCAGGCTTCTGGGAGAGGACATTTGAAATGGGAGGAGGACATATAATATGTCTTTCCACAAACTAACCTGTACAACACCTCAAAAACAAGCCCAGTAATATAGCTGCCCTCACACAGTATAACCCCCAGTTGCTCTCCTGAACATGTAGTGGGATGAAGTCAGAGTTCAAACTCTTATTTTATTATTTGCTTAATTTTGTCATCCTTGGGACTGGATTTTCAGTGTAGTTACATGGTTGTATTTTAATTTAGCCACATCTCTTCTTCTGGGAGTTGGAAAATCACATAACATATTTAGAAAAGTTCTGGTCAGAAGAAAAATGACTTCTCAATAATTCTATGTATCAAACTTTTTAAAACATTACACGATTTCAAAGAGAAGTGCCTTAGTGAAAGTAAGCACAGTGCAGGGAAGAGGCTGCCATGCATGTTGTACAAAGTCTTTATTTTTGGGTGCCAATGGGAATATTGATCTAGAAAACCCACATTTGATCTACATCAAGACACAGAAGTCAGCAGTTACACAGGAAAGAGACATCTGGACCAATTGGAATCCAGGACACTGCCAACCTCCAGAGGGTTTCATGTGCCCCAGAATGTCTACATAGGACATTCTTGTGGTACAATAGAAGGGAAAACATTACTATCCATTCCAGAACAACTTAAAGCCACCTCCTTAGCAGTGGACTGTGATGTGAGGGAGGCTATGCTTTGACAACATAATCGTAAAATAGTACTGTAATGTAGTTTTCTTTGCATTATGAATGTGTGGATGAGCCAATTATTTTTAACATCGGCTAATTGGTAAAATAAGAGTAGAATTGGGTTTTCCTTCTATTATCCAAACTATGGAACAGGACAACTCCCTGTGGCAACTCATTGCAGCATCTCATTGTGGCCAACTCTGCAGTCATCCCAGGGCATCCATCTTGCTACTACTATCTCACCACTGCCAACTCACATGGGGCAACTCACCACAGCCAACTTGCTGTGGGACAACTCACCATGGGAGGATCCATGTAGTAGAATAACTCAACACAATAAATATTACCTGCCACCGTTCCTTTGACATTTCCATTGACAAAAATGGAAATAAAGTAGAAGAAACAATGGTGGGTAATCACATTGAGTTATCCCACATGGATTGTCCTGTGGCAAGTTGGCTGCGCAAGTTGGCCATGGCAAGATAGCCATGATGAAATGGCCGCAGTCCTAGACCCTCCAAACTATATTACCAGTGGGGAAAGACTGCTACCATTATAGCTTACCACCAAACATATTTTTAAAATAGTGCACGTTTCCTTTCTTTTGACCATCATGGATGGGGTTATGAGAAATAATCCAGATTCTCCCAGATACAATATGCTGTAGCTTAAACAATATACCTTGGAATCACAGGAAAAGGCATACACAGCTAGTGGGCGACTTCTGCAGTTATTGATGAAGTGTATGGCCTCCTCCATATCTTTCACAGTGAATATTGGCAGGATGGGCCCAAGAACTTCCTCTTGCATGATTGGCTCCCATTCCTTCACATCTGCCAACACTGTTGGAGCTGTAATGGGCAAAAGATCACATCAAGACTTGTTCTAGTTATATACCATAACTTTATTTATAGCTTTAGCTTTCCCCAGGTCTTCACTTCCAATATGCAAACCTAGGAAAACATCTGTCTTCTTGCTTTATCATAAACAGACTTTCCCTGTCTGAGACTTGCAAGATCATAGAATCATGAGGCTGGAAGGGACCTTGAAGGTCTTCTAGTTCAACCCCTTGCCCAAGGTGAGGAGTCCTTATACCATCCTGGACAAATGGATGTCCAATCTTTTCTTGAAAACTTCCAGGGCTGAAGCACCCACAACTCCAGGAGGCAAGCTGTTCCATTGGTTAATTGCTCTCATGGTCAGGAAATTTCTCCTTTAAATCTCTCTTTAACTAGCTTCCACCCATTGCTTCTTGTCCATTTTCCTGCCTAGGTGCAGGACCTTGCTTTTCTCACTACTGAACTCCCATCTTACTGGATAGGGCCCATTGCTCTATTCTGTCAAGATACTTCTGAATCTTCCCAATGAGCTCCCCTTCTATCTCCTTCATCTAGATCATTAATAAAAATGTTGAGCACTAGGCCTAAGACGGAACCCTGAGGTACCTCATTGCATGTTTCTCTATTTATTATTTATTAAATTTATGTGCTGCCCATTTAGACATTGTCACACTGAGGGCTACAGGCTGAATGTGTTGATCAGCCAATTGCAACCCTATCTGGTTCTGTCTGTCCCAAGTTGTTCTATCTTACCAAGAAATAAGCTATGAACTACTTTGCCAAATGCCTTCCTAAAGTCTAAGCATACTACTAGTAGTGGATGAAGGAAACGCTGTATATCCACAGCATTTCCTTGATCCATTAATTTAGTCACTTTATCAAAGAAGGCAATAAGATTTATTTGGCACTGTTTTTAACAAACCCATGCTGGCTTCTCTTAATTACTTTGTTCATTTCTTGATGCTCACAAATGCTCTGCTTGATTATCTTTTCTAGGATTTCCCCACGTAATGATGTCAAGCTGGTTGTTCGATTCCCCCCCCCCCTTTTTATTTAATTGGAACCATATCGACTCTTTTCCAGTCCTCTGGTACTTCCCCAATACTCCAGGAGTTCTGAAAGATTTTGTTCAGTAATTCTGAGATCACATCTACCAGCTCTTAGAATCCTGCGATGTAAACCATTTGGTCCTAGCGATTTGAACTCAGCTAAAGTGGAGAGATGTTCTTTTACTAATTTTTTTGCCTATTTTGACCTGCTTTTCCTGTTTTGTTTTTTCCACAGTGCTATTTTTTTCCCTTTTCATGAAGACATTAAAAGAAGGAATTAAGTAGTTCCACTTTCTTTCTGCTGCTCATCTTTCCATCTTTTATACTTGTCCTTTTCATCCCTTAGTTTGTCAGAGAACTCTATGCAAACACATTGGTTTTGTCGGGGACCTTTTTTTTCTCTTTCTTCGTAGTATTGTGTGTGTTTGGACTTTAATAATCTCATTTTTCAGAGTTTGTTTGTTGAAAGTAGCGTTCTTGAACTTCAACTTTCAACATGCCAAGCCTGTGTGGCCAATGACAGTCTAACACATTTGGTAAGCATCTACTTGGGAGGTTGATCTAGATCAAAGCTACTAACCATGCATTCTTAATAAGCTGGATTAATTGATTGATTAAATTGTATAAAAACAGACACACCCCTGGAAGCTAAAATCATAAGACTATGTCTCATTTACTTTGGCCATGTTATGTGTGCAAGCAAATTCATTGGAGAAGGCAGTGGTGCTAGGAATGGTTAGTGGACAAAGAGGAAGGGGCAAACTAAGAATATGCTGGATTGATAACATCAAATCTGATGCAAAGTTGAACGTACAACAATTGAATGAAATGGTGCTTGATAAGGTCACATGGAGACCACTTGCCTATAAAGTCACCAAGAGTCAGATGCGACTAATTGGTTAAAAACAGTGATTGATTATGTACCACAAGTCATTTTCAACTCCTAGTGAACACATAGATTTCCCTAAAAGCTTACTAGATACTGTTCAGGAAATGTCTTCCTGTGGCTCCCAAACTCCAAATCTTTCCTTTTCCTCCAGTCCTAAGTTGTATACTTACCAATATAACGCTCACACTCATCGGTCTCTCCACCAATGGCCACCCGGCCACATTCCAGTAAAGCTTGGGCACGCTTGAAATGCCTGTCATTGACCATGCGGCCAAAATCAGATGACACCTTGGGTTCATCTCCAAAGAATTCACAGATAGCTTGGCGCAAGCAAGGCATCAACCTCTCCTGTGTTTCAACTGTACAGATCACATAATCTGGTGCAATGCATGTCTGTCCAGCATTGAGGAACTTTCCCCATACAATTCGGTTGGCTGCATTCTGGAAATTGCAGCATTTATCCACATAACAAGGACTTTTCCCCCCCAACTCCAAACTCAATGGTGTCACATGTTTTGCTGCAGCAGTCATGATGATCTTTCCTACACGGACACTCCCTATAAAAAAAATGGCAAAATTTGGGTCAAAAGAGACACACAACACAATTCCCATCCAGCACTGGGGGCTCAATTCTGTCTTCAAAAACCACCTGTATTGTTTTTTCTCTTCCATACAGATCAGCAAAACTCCATGCTGGATGTTTTAAAAACTCCATGAAATGTTGTTAATAATCAGCAAGACAACTCTGCTTAAGCAGTTTTATGTAATGCAAAAATTATTTTCTGATTTTGTAAGAATTTGGAAAATATATTTTAAAAATGGTCAAAACATGGCAGCCTGTGATATCCTATAATGATAATGTTCTAAATATTTGGCAAATCAGAGATTTACCAGTGTTTAATATATTGACTGTGCAAGAATTTGTATTATATAAATTTGAAATCTACAAACGTTCCTATCATTTCTTGGTTAAAAAATAATAATTCAGTACTGCATTAAAAAGAACTAATTAAAAAAAGTATCACGGAATAGTTATGTAAATTTATAAAAGTACTGGGATTATCTTCTAGATCAAATTACAGCTACCACCTAGGTATTTGTTTTCAACATTGCAAATAATGTTTCTGGTTTTGATTTTCTTTCGAAGGTTTTATGATTGTTTTAAAAAGGGAAGGAAAAAACAATGTTGTAAATAATCAAAAATGAATAAATGCTGATTTTACTTATTATTGTCAAAAGCAGATTGTTTGTCATCTTATATTATAATCACATCATCAGATCTAATAGCCCTAAGCACAGACATGAAGTAACCCATTGCAGCTTTTCAGTTGAGAAAAATGTCCTCCACAGGTTTAGAGACACACTCAATTTCTATTACAATCGTTTCATAAAATCATAGAGAAAGACAGGCTAAATAATCCATTTAGTCCAACCCACTAAGTGCAGAGTTCCAAAGAGAAGCACTTACAACAGGTGGTGTCCAGCTCTCCAAGTATCCATGTTTACTATTAAAGCTATTATTTCATGTCCTAACTTCTAGGATGACTAAGAAGTCTTTGTTTTCTACGTGACATCTTTTCAAGTGCTTGAAGAGTATCATTTTTTTCCCCTCAACCCCATGTCTTTTCTTTCTTTAGGACTAAAAATTCCCAGTTCAAGTCTATGCCTTTCTTTTTCCAATCCCCTGATCAGGGGGATTGGAAACCTATTCCAGGTTATCTGAAATCTTCAACAATAGTATCCAGAAGTGGACTCGATGCTCAAGAAATGGTCTGACCAATGCAGAATAAAGTTGAATCTCATTTTAGTAACTAAAATTGCATATATATATTTTTACAGTCATATTACACTGCTGACTCATACATTCGTAATCAGCATTCTGTTCCAAGGGCTGTTTCCAATCTGGTGCATTTGTTTGTTTGTTAGGAATTTTGTTATTTGACTAAAAAACTCAATTTTCCCCTTATTTTTAGTTCATTTCCCTCACTTATTGGTTTCTGTCTGCTAAAATAAGTATTCCATCCACAAATTCCATGGGCAAATTTGATAATTATTTTATCTATCTCTTCATTCAAGTTATTTAAAAAAGGCAATTTAGATGTAAAATGTATGGAGACAGTCCATTAAAATCCCACATCAAACTCTGCTGCCAAATTCCTGTTAAATGTGCAGTTCTTGTTATTACCCTGAGCTCTTCTGGGAATGAAAGGGGAAATGCAAATCTGGGTATCTTCCTTGTGAAGGGAAAAGCCAGAGAATTTTCATTATTTCCAAAAGACTGAAATTTTGCATTAAGCATAGGTGTTTGTTTTTTTTCCTTACAGTGTGACAATTCATCTTTTCGCTTATGGGCAAGATCTACAATCTGGAAGCTGCTGACAGCCGAAGTTACAAACACCACATACAACAATTTCCCTGGGCTATTGATGGGGAACCTATGATACATGTCATAGGTGACATGTCATAATGTTTTGGGTGACAGGCCAGTTTCCACCAACACCCGACAATGATTCTTAAAAGCGTGCCCCATTCTCAAGCAATTTTCAGGGGCCGTGGAAGCCATGTGAGAAGGGCATGCACTCTTGCACAGCCTCCAGGCATCCCAAGGAAGGGCCATGCTCTCATGAGCCTTCAGAGCCTCCAAAGGTTGTGTGAGAACGGGGCCTGCTTTAGTGTGAATTTTGGAGTCTTCAGAGGCATAGCATTTTCTGAAGCTGCTTCAAGAACAGGAGCTTCAAGAACAGGAGCAGCTCAGGTATGCTGTAGGAGCCTATCTAAAAGAGAACATCAGTTGAAGATAAGCAGGTCATGGAAGATCCCGGAGAGCACTTAGCCACAAGGACAATCTTGCTGCTCCCTAAGGTTCACAGGTCTTGGGAAACAGTGTGAGATGGCCTTTTTGAATGGCAGCAGTGATGCTAGGCTGAAGTCAAGGCCCTGGCCTCTAATTCAGGTCCAGCCTTGGCACTGCCATCAAGAACTGCTATTCATGGTGGTCTCAATGGGAGGGAGATAATGTTTCTCTGATGTTTGGGGGAGGTATGTGTGTATGATATGCAGGCAGTGTTTAAGTTAGGCATTTTCTGAATTCTTGACAAGTCAGCCCCACAAAGCTTGCCATCACTGCCCTGGGTCTAACTTGCCACTGATTCAGCTGTATTGCGATAAACATGGTAAAGCTACTTAACTAAGACATATGGCAAATTGCAGCACTGTACACAATTTGGTCTAGAAGTGTTGTAATTAGCTACAGAGATAAATTCTACTGCAGAGGGGGGCTGTAAATAATGATCTTGGATAAACAGAACCTTAAAAGTTTCAATAGTTGAACATTGGCTTAGATAGATATTTGTATAGTCATTAATATTTTTTTTAAAACAGTACTATTGAAAAGAATAACCTGAAAAGAATATTCAAGAAGGGAAAAATCACCTGTATAGAAGATATAATCAAACTTATTTTCCAGTAATTTTCCTGTTTCTTCAGGACCAGCTGTCACCACAGCAAAGGTTTGCTATAAAATAGAAAAACAAGTTGGTATCCAATCAAACTAGGCTCCACATCACACAGGTGGTGTTTTCTGTCCCTGAAACTTTGCAAGGCAAAAAGCCGCTTGGGAGCAATTTGGAACAAGGAAGTGATACATTAAATTGAAAGGAAATTAAGATTTTCCTTAAAAGGTTTTAATTTTAAAACGGATGAATATTTTTTATTTAGTGAGAATATGGTAATAGGGATCTATGATTTTTTTCCTATCTAACCTTGGGAATGGAATTGTCCTGCCTTCATAGTAATCTCCTAAATTCATTCTTCCTATATCTACTCGAAACAGTCTTTTGTTAAAGTAACAATATACTGCACTTGGTCCCCTATACTGCGCTTGGATTTTAAGAAAAACAGAAAGCACATAACCTACATCCCAAATAAACTGACACTGCATATCCAACTGTTAACTGTACATCACCCTTTTGCTGTGGCTTGCTGAGAGAGAGTGTTCGTTTTCATTGAAATCAAGAGGCTAGAAAAAGCATAGTGCACTTTGATGCTTCAATTGTAATCCTCAGAAGGCCATCACCACCACCACCACAGTCTAAAGGAATATGCATTTTTTGGGAAGGGCCTGGGGCAGAAATGAACTCACCCAGCTTCCAAAAGCAAATTAAAAATTGGAGATTAGTTTAGATCCAGAGTTTTTCCTCAATAGGCCCAAGAAATTGCCTTCTCATGATTAATTAAGACAAAGGCAGAAGAAAAAAACAAATAAAAAAACCCTCAGCTTCATTTTGATTTTTTAACAAGATAAACTGGCAGTGGAACTCACCGGATCCAGATAACAAGGCAACGCTTCTGCAAGGAGCTTTTCAGTGCAGCTGCTCACCTCTGAAGGCTTGAGGATCACACAATTCCCTAGAATGAGGATAGAATGCTTTACCAGGTTGCAACAGATAAATATTCACCAATACCTGGATCTGGAAGAACATCCATAGGATCTAATGTCTAAAATGAATTAGGAAATGGCTTCTCACTCACCAGCTGCAATGGCTCCCACAAGGGGCAACAAAGTAAGCAGGATAGGGAAGTTAAAGGCTCCAATGATCAGCACCACACCATATGGTTCCTTGCGAATGAAGGCACAATCCAGCTGTGTCAGCTACAGAAAAACCAGAACAATTTTTCAGATAGAAAGCCCACCTTCAGTTTGATGAGATAATATATCCTTTCAACTTTCATCCCCACCCCACCTAGACACAATCCTTTTCATTTGTTCTCCCACCACTCAGCTTCTCTCCTTACTAGGTTCTTGTTCACGCTTTCATCCTTCATCCAGTTGCTTAAGTTGTTAAGAGCATTGGCCACTTCATTTCTGACCAACAAAATCTCCGTGAGCTCAGTTTCAAAGCAGGGCTGGGGAGAAGAAAGACAAAATGAGGTGCATCAGTGATGTCCATATTGAGTTCAGAAGCAGATGTAGCAGTTCTTCATTGAGCAAACTTGTCTCTCATTCATGGTAAAGTTTTATCATGCTTTCTCAATTGATTCTTGAAATGTGATATTTTGGTTTTACACCAGGATATGACACTAAGCTTAATATTCTAGGTTCTTGAACCTTAATCAGGCAGAAGACTCGCAGACAAACTCAACTACAAATAAAACTATATATAGTTAGATGACTGACTATGCAAAGAAATCTTGATAAGTTTAAACTTTTTCATCCCACTTTTCTGAGATAAAGTACTTGGCTGTACTCCTAATCATTTGTTGACTGCTGAACTTTCTTTACACAATGATTTTCCGTAGCCTGAGAACCAGCTAAATTCAGCTCTCATGGCACATACAGAAAACATTGCTTCCTTGTCATAATTTTTTCATGGAAAATCTAACAAAAGAAAAATAGAATAGCTGTGTCATGTTTATTAACTGGCAAGCAAGCCCTTCATCTGCAAGTCCCCACTGAGCTGTCAGGTGCTCTAAATGGATAGCCCACTCACCTTGCGTAGGTCCTCACATATGGCATGCTGGATATCGGCCTGTCTTTCTTCCAGAAAGTGACACAGGGCTTCCAGCTGTGAGACCCGATACTCCCTTGGACGCGTCTTTCCTGACATCCAGGTAGCACGTAAGCAATCCACTAGGCCAGCATAGGGGTTTACACTAGGAGAAAACAAACACTCATAGAATCAAAAGAGTTATGGAAGAGTCCCGTTCTTTTTATCATTTATGTTAATCCTGATCCCTCAAGGCTGGATGCCCTGTAAGAACTGGATGGATAACTATGCTATCTTTCTTTACTTTACTAACAGAGTCTGGGAATTTCTGCCATGACTCAATACCTTTTTTGGCTTCCCAATACTTAATACAAAGACTTCTACTTCAGACAAGACTCAAAATAATATTTTTCCTTTTGTCCCACACTTGTGTCATTTTTTTTTTCTAAAGAATGTCATTATCTTGGACCACAAGCAAGAACAGCTGCCACCATACTTTTCTCATAGTTTTCTTAAAAACTCACTTGGTAATATCCAGATAATCAAACTTTTTTCTCTCATGTAGCAACAGATTCCGACCCTAGCATTTAGATTATTGGGATTGAAACTAGATGTTCTTCAGTCGTTACATTCTTTTATGTTACTTCAAATAATTCATCTCAGCTTGCCATTTTTCAGGTGTTCAGTGTGAGCTTGGGCTCCTGATCACCATTGCCATGAAAACTGAATAATTTGCCTGGAGAAGAAATGTGCTGAACAAAATGGGACAAACAGGATGGGTTAAGAAAAAGATGCTTGATCCAGATTTTAATTTAGTTTCTGCTATTTTAACAAGATGTTAGTTCCTCCCTATTTTAACAAGATGTCAGTATTTTGCATGTTTTAATTTTTTGGGCAGGGTTGGCGGGGCATGCTAATATGTATTATAATTGAATATGGTTCTCCATTCATCCAATTCCAAGTTTCCATGATGTTCTTTTTTAATTACCAAGAGATGCTGAGCCTGGAAGAAAAGATTTGGCCTACTTATGCTTTCTGCTCATTTATATATATGGACACTTTTGCCTAAGTCACTTCCTGTTCAAATTACTGTAATAGACTTTTCAGGAGACTGTCTTTAAAGATCACTTGAAATTAACAACTGATCCAGAACACAGTGGCATGCACAGTACTGGGTGTTCCTAGGTACGCCCACATTACATCTGTATTGCACAAGCTGCACTGGCTTCCAGTTTCCTTCTGGGTGCAATTCAATGTGCTGGTTATCAACTTTAAAGCCCTATGTGATATAGGACATGATTATTTGCAGGATCGCCCTTCCGGGAGATATTTTTCATCTAGTGCAGGGGTGCCAAACTTGGGGCCCGCAGGGCGGATACATCACATGCTGGCCATACCACCCCCAGTTTAGCGAAGGGGGAAAAAGTTGCGATACATCATGTGTCGTCATGAGTTTGACACCCCTGATCTAGTGAGACATTGGAGGTGTTTCTTTTCCATCGCTGTCTCTATAGAATATCCTCCCCCCCCCCATTGATTCAGCAGGCCCCCACCCTTTTTATTATTTTAGAAGGCCATCCAGTTCTTTTTTTTTTTAGCCGGACAATGGGATAGGTCAGAATAAAATAGACAGAATGGAATCAGGGTAATTGGAACTGGTCGGAAAGCATCCAAAGTGTAAGGTGGAAGGCTTTTGCTTTTATTTGACAGTTTTATTGTTTCATGCTTATGTTTTGTAGTTACTGCTGCCAGAATTGTTTGAGATGGGTGAAGTCATCTAAATAAATAAAATCCTTTTCTGAATGAAAACTGGATCTGCCATAATAAGTCCATCGCTTACCTAATATACCAATTTAAGTTCTCCATAGCATTTTACCTGGAAAACTTCATAATCTTACACTGTGATTTCTCAGTATGAATGCTAAACACCTGAATAAAACTGCTTACCTGTTAAAGAAATAAGAGTGGCAGGAAAGCAGCAGAGTATTTTGGCCAAGGACTAGCAGGCTTAAATACATAGAAACCAACAGACACATATCTGGCTGATGCAGCTCAATGCTATTCCAAAATAATGACTTCCACAAGAGTTCCTATTGTGAACCTTGGGCTGTTGAATCCTATTGGTTTGTTCATGTTGGCTACAAAGTGATACAAAATACCTTTGAAGTCATCCAGGTGAGTAACAAGTTGCCAAGACGTTTGCAGAAACTTCCTGGACCAACTACAAGTCCCATGTGCGACACCTGCTAGAGTCTCAGGTGTCACCCTGTATTTTCCAAGCTTGGGAACAAAGTCAGTTGCTTTGTAACAGGGGAAGTAATTCATGCAGAGGAACAGTTCATATAGACAGCAATTACAATGTTTTTTTAAAATTCAAAATGTTTTTTTATAATTTTTCATTCATTTTCTCAGCTATCCTGATTATTTGTATTTGCCTGATAAAAGTTCTATGTAGTTTATACAATAGGCAGAGATTGAGGATGGACAATCTTTCCAAGAACAGATAAGCAACGTTGGAAATAATCAAGATAGGACCTATTGAACGTTGCCTATAATTATTAGTACTTGTTATTAAAAGTATGGACCTGTTTTTATATGGAGAAAATGTAATGTATAATATGTGTTACTCTTCATTTTTGCTATCCTCTTGTGAACACAGTTTTAAGTGCTCTCTCTGGTTTTGTACATCATGTAACTCCATAATGTGATTTTTCAGTTTTGATGTAACATGTTTTGTGAACTCTGCAACAAGGGTTTTAAGCAATGTTTAGCATGTGTGAACCTTCTCACTATCATCTCAGTAAATCCCTAGACCCAGGTGAACAAGCTTCTGATTCACCTCCGTATATGACATACTTTCATAAGTAGTCCTCGACTTACAACAGTTCATTTAGTGACCATTTGAATTTACAACAGCACTGAAAAGAGTGACTTATGACTGTTTTTCACACTTACAACCATTGTAGCTTCCCCAAGCACATGTGATCAAAATTCAGATTCTTAGCAACTGACTCATATTTATGACGGTTGCAGTGTCCTGGTCATGTGATCACCTTCTGCAACCTTCTGACAAGCAAAGTCAACAGGGAAGCCAGATTCACTTAACAACCGTGTTACTAATTTAACAAGTGCATTGATTCACTTAACAATGGTGGCAAGAAAAGTTGTTAAATGGGGCAAAACTCACTTAACAAATGTTTCACATAGCAACAGAAATGTTGGGCTCAATTGTGGACGTAAGTCGAGGATTACCTGAACTTACCAGACTCTGATTCTTCTGTTTTACCAATAGAATATCACACAAACTGAGCTCAACAGAGAATACAGTCTAGTAATCTGGAGAGATCTCACCTAACCTGTTTCCTCTGAACCAGTTTCTTACCTATCCGAGCCTTGGGATTCGCTGCAAATGTCCTGCGGTTTGTTGCCCTTTGGATTGGATCTCCCTGAGGAGCAACTCTGTGTGTTCCCACTTGAGTTTTCCTGAGGTTGTCTGTTTTCTTGTCTTCCGCTACCTTGCCCTGAAGAGCCACATTGATTGGAAGCATCTTGGGGTTTCTGGCTTTGTTGTTGCTTCATATGGCTGCTACTCTGCGTGCCACATTGTTGACTGGAAGTTTCCGTGCGATTGCACTGGTTTCTGGTAGTCTGCTGCCCTGAACTCACGGTGCAATCTCTGAAGGGAATGTCATGGAGTTTGTGTTGAGCCAAAGTAGCACCTCTCTGACCTTGAGATTGCCTGGATCCCTGCTGTCCTGAGCTGCTACTCTGCATTCTGTCTTGTTGGCTGATACTTTCCGTGAGCTTGCGCTGATGTCTGACAGTCTGCCTCCCTGAACCCGCACAGCATTCGTCTTCAAGAGGAATTTCATGAAGTTTGTGTTCAGTGAAGGTAGCACCTTGCTGGTCTTCAGATTGCCTGGATATATTCTGAAATTTGGCCCACTGTCCTTGAAATACACCTTGCACTATTTCTCCAGCTAGAAAGAAGAGAAGAAAATAATCAGATGTGTTCTCTTGTGGCTAGTAATGTCTATACATTTTCTGTGTATTACTAATTACTAATGTTCACTACTTCTAATAAAAGGGGAAATATATGTATACTAATTACTAACTCAGTTTTAGGAAGATTTTAATTTATTAGTCCTATTCTAGGCCCATGGATTCATATCTGTTGTATTCTATATTGAAGAGAGGATTTGGGGATATGGTCACAAGCTGTGACACATTTCAGGCCATTCCCTGCCAGTTAATAAAAATCACAAATATTTCAAATTATCACAAGTATTCTTGAATGCAAAGGGAACCAACCAAGTAAGCAGTGAAATGAGATGGTAGAATCCATAATATCATTTTAATGTGTAGAGAGAATCACATTTTTAATGGTTTAATAAATTGCCTATAAATTTACTACCCATAAATTGAAACATGGCATTGTAAAATATGGGTTAGAACAATATTATTTTTACTTTGTTTTTAAATTTGCACTTTTAACATTGAATGATTTATATGGAATTCTCTATCATTTGTCCCTGTCTCTGTCTCTGTCTCTCTCACCTGCAGTGTGAAATTAAACATATCATTGTGTTGTTTGTGTAGCCCAGTCTTTCACAACTGTGGCTTCCAGTCCAGTTGTACTGGACTGCGATTACCAGAATGGTAAGCAAAAATACTGTTACAGAATTCTGGGAATTATAACATCTACATGTTTGGAAATTATTGAAGTGAAAAAGGTTGATGACTCTATACATAAATTAAACCAACTAAGGATTCAAATAGCAAATTGTGTAAAGTATCCACAATAGGTTGGTTAAAGTACACCATGAGTTGTATAAATAAATTCTCTGATGAATACATACTCCTAGAAAATTTATCCTGGGCTAATTCAAGATCAGAAGTAATATTAATTGTCAGAAGGGAAAATGACAGGGAAGAAACATCAGTGAGACCAGGATTCAGTTATTTTCACCATAGTTCCCATTCTTTTTTAAACATTTTGCATGACCTGTGAGATTTATGGTACTCCGGGATCTGGCTAAGTGCTCTTCCACCCTGAACCACTACATGGACAGGCCAGACCTGAAGAAGATACCATTACAGCAAAGTCAGAAGAATTAAGAATCTATGGCCCTCTAATATTGATTTATTCATCAGCATTATATTGATACTCTCATCAGCATTAGCTAAAATGATTAATGGTTATAGGTTTTGAGCAATGTAATAATGCAATTATATCTGGATAGTCACAGGTTGCCTATATCAGACAAATATGGAAAAGCTGCTGAAAATAAATTCCTTCATGTCACTCTTTTTTTCTTTTTATCATATACTGTATAAAATCACCATGCTAACCTAGGGTCAGGTATTAAATACTGGAAGTTTAAAAAAATGGTGTTAATGTTCTGATTTGAGCAATTTTGGAATATACACATATAGTACTATTTTGGGATCTAAGTATACTAAAACTCAACTTTAAAAATTGAGAGAAAGGCAGTGATATAGGAAAATTGGATGAAAGCAGGGATATTGACTTTGGAACAACTGATAGATGATGAAAATAAATGTTTAACATGCTTTATGTTAACAGATAAATATCAACCACCAGATATAACTCAATGACAATACTTACAATTACAAAATTTGTTAACAAGACTATTTAGACTAGCAGCATTTTTAAGACCCTTAAGATACTAGAACACTTGTTAAATCCTTTAAAATTAAAACACCTATGATTAGTTTTTATAGATATTTGTTATCTCATTAAAAGTTGTATAAATTTGATATGCAGATGTTAAGAAATGAGTGAAATGAAGAATTAGTGGTTCTTATGTTTTCTAAAGAATGGAAGAGTGTGTTAATTTCTATAGCAAGGGTGTCAATGGATCTCAAATTACAGTTTATACAACAAAAAGTAATACTTAAAATTGATTGGCTCCATTACATTTGTATATAAAAGTACTATCAAAAGCAGCATTTTGTGGGAGATGTAATAAAGATAATACTTCTTTAAAACAGGTTTCTACAATGTCCTAATTTGAGGTGTAAACATTTTTGGGAGAAAGTGATGAACAACATAAATACAATTATGTGACAAAAGCTAAAATTTTCAGAGGATAATATTTGTTTGAATTACACACCCAGTAGATGAATTTGATAATTGGACTACTTAAAAGGATTCTCTGTGCCCTTTCAATGGCAGGATGTTTAATATTTCAGCATTAGTAAGATACGGATCTAGCTCCATTTATTCAATGGTTTGAAGAGCTGATTGACACTTATGAGCATATTGCTGATAGACTTTGTATAGACAAATATAATGAAATATGGAACTCATTTATACAGAATAAAGTAGGCTAAGATAGTTGTGTAAATGTATTAGAAATATGTATGTACTTAAAATTTGCATTAAGCAAGCATATATAGAATTGTAACTGTTTAGTTACAGTTAACAGTTAAGAGCCTTGGTGGCGCAGCTGGTAGAGTGCAGTACTTGTAATTAACCAGCTGCCTGCAATTTAGCAAGTTCAAATCCCACCAGGCTCAAGGTCGACTCAGCCTTCCATCCTTCCGAGGTAG
>JANHJO010006078.1:75552-87568 GCA_032468235.1 Pseudoxyrhopus heterurus | reverse complement strand
AATCTATCTAGAGGTCCCTGGCTACCAGAAGGCTAGAATATCCAATCTCCAGCTACTTTTATCAGCTCTTGTATTTCTAAAGACTGTTGTAATTCCTGATAGATTCCTGCTCAAACTTTTCTACTGTTGATGAAGAAGAGGAGGAGGAAGTGGATAATATCTGCAAGCCCCCTCCTGATGACCACTCGCCCATCTTCTCTTGTCTGCCTGATTCCTTGGACTGCTTGGCAGATGCCAGTGAATCCTGCTTCATCCAATTAGACTCGTGCCCCATGGAAGAAAGCTGGTTCATCACTCCCCCTCCGTGTTTTACAGCAGGTGGTTTAACCACTCTCAAAGTAGAAACCAGCCCACTGGAAAATCTGCTTATTGAACATCCCAGCATGTCTGTATATGCAATCCATAATACTTGTCACAACCTCAGCAAGAACAATTGTGATGAAAAAGAAGAACAGGAGGAAGAGGAGGAGGAAGAGGAGGAAGACGTGGAGTCCCATGATAAAAGCAATCATAGGTATGTTCTCTATTTGATTCAGGAAAAATGTAGGGGTGCTAGTAACCAAGTGAAAAAAATTGGGGAAATTACATTAAGACGGCACTGAACATTATTACGAGTGGTGTGAATGATACTATGAGCAGAATACTTTTCTCCTTGCTCCCCCCACTCTGCCCCTCCATCACTGTCCATCATTTGTCCTCTTCTTTGAGCTTCTTTGTATGGTATCAATGCCTTTGTCATTGCTTGCTTGTTTGTAAACAGGAGTAAGTGAGAAAAGCATTGAGACTGATAGGTGAGAAAATACCAGGAACTGGAGGTGAGTCTCCTATTGTAGCCCTTGGCAAGTGTGCAGTGACACTTCAAATTTAGTCTCCCATCATTCACTCAGAAAAGGGCATAAATATAAGTATTGGAAATATCAGTGGAGATTCTCAGTCATCCAGGGCATAGTTATCTCAAAGATGATTTTTTTCTTTTGTTCAAAAGGCAACTGGATTTTCTTTGCTTTTTCCTTGAAGACGTTTTGCTTCTCCAAGAAGCTGCATTGTCTGCCAGAACCGATGAAGCTTCTTGGATGAGAAGTGAAATGTCTTCAAGCAAAAAACAAAGAAAGTCCAATTGCCTTTTGAAAAAAAAAAAAAAGCACCTATTTGATATGAACACTGGAAGTATAGTGCACTGAAATTAAGGAGAGATGCCCATTTTTGCTCCATATTACTGCTTCCTTTCCATGTCTATGGAGATTCTCAATCATCCAGGTCATGACTGTTCAAAGGTGCTTTTCAAAAGGCAACTGGACTTTCTTAGTTTTCATTGGAAACATTTTGTTTCTCATCCAAGAACTGTAGAAGTTTCTTGGATGAGAAGCGAAACATTTGCAAGAAAAAAACAAAGTCCAGTTGCCTTTGCAATTATTAACATAATCCACAAGTGCAGTATTGTTAATAAAAGTGGCAAGTATAAAGATGTACAGATCTGGAAAAGGACTGAATGGACAGAGAGCCTTCCTGAATCAAGCTAAGGACTTAGTTAGTTCAAAATTAATGTATAATATAGTAGCCAATGATCTATATTCAAGAAAATTATTAATAGAGTATAAACATAATTGACCTCTTCACTCTTCCCCTTCTAGCAATTAGTTTTTAAGTTGTGCTGCTAATGATTTCTGCATTGGTGCCATTAAATGATACGCATAGAGAAAATCTATTCTGTAGCCACATTTTCCATAATATCTTTGATTTCATTTATTTTTACCATTTTACCCCATTTCTATCTTTCTAAGCTGAATCATTCCAGATGCCATAGCCTTTCTTGTTCAGGAGCTGCTTCACCTGTTAGCCCCTTAGGTGGTTCTGCTCCTCTCACAACTCTAGTTTTCCTTTTGAGGACCAGAGATACTTTAACATTTTGAAGTATGATGCCCACATTTTTGACAGCGTCACTATATTGGGATGATATTTTATTTATGTTAATCGTCAGGATTCCAGGACTCCTTTCTCAGTCAATGTCATCTCAAATCTTATTAGCATCTATCTAAAATGTGAAAGTTTTGCTCTGCGCATCATTCAGTAACTGTACTGTACAGCAGCTTGATTTTTTTCCTGTGCCTTGTCAGAGCTCATTCACAAACTTTGGCAATACTTTTTTGTCATCAAAACTGCTTCTGTTTGCAAAGTAGTTTTACGCGTATTAAGTGAAATTCATATTTCTCAGTAGGGTGACCTGCAGAAAGCTACACAAGTTAACATTTGGAGGAGAAAGAAGAGGGAAAGTGAAGGGGCAGTGGTTGGATAAAAGGTTGATTCCCCGACCTCTTCATGCAGGACATGTGGATCAAGAGCTCCTCAATAGAGAAGAAGGAATTGCCTTTTACTTGAAGCCCTGTTAATCGCCTCAACCTTCCAGTCCCTTTCTCTACTCTTTCTCCTGCAGAAAATGGGCAGTTGACCATGCAGCCAAAGGCTTTCCTCAAATTCCTTTGAGGAAAGAAGTACAGTATCTTTGTATCACTTTGGGGAAAGTGCTATTCACTGTATTTCAGTGATATTAGTTGGATTACTGAAAATCCAACTAGGTTGGATTTGCACAGACTTTGGGCCTTGGTTAAATTAAAGAGGACTTAATGGTATTAATCCAGGTTAACTGCATGTGCTTGCACTGTGAGCCATCAAGTGTCTACAGATAGTCGTTGACTTACAACCGCTCACTTAGCAACCATTCTAAGTTATGATGGACCTTCCTGGGGCTACTTACAACTGGGATCAAAGTTTTGATGGCCAACGGGGAGGGTTGGCGGGGGGGATGGGGGGGCCCTGGGGTCCGGTCACATTACTGCACTTTGGGCCCTCAGCAACCAGCTTACGTTTATGGTGGTTTGCAATGTTCTGCAGTCATGTGACTATGTTTTATGACAGTTTTGTCAAATACCGCATTTACTTTTGGTTTTCAGCAAAACCAGGCCATAGCAAACCATTGGTATGCTTAACAACCGTTGCAAAAAAAGTCATAAGATCAGTTGGTCAGGTGGGCGATCCAATTTATGACTATCACAAATTATGACCATGATGGCTCCATTATGGTTGGAGTTCAAGAACTACCTGTGCATTGGTTGGGCTGACATATTCCCAAATTGGAATGTGATTGACTAGTTTACGATTCGTTGTGTCATGTATTATTGTGGCTACCTATGAAAACTCTCTGCCATGTGCCTGAGTCGTTGCTCTATAGCCAGTACTATCAGTTCCATCCTTGTGCTTGGAATTTTAGATCCGAAGCCCAAAGCAAAATGGGCCAACACGTCCAATGCTACATTGCTGCACTTGCTGCTCATTCAAATTTTCTTGAACAAAGTACCAAGAGTTTTCGTCCTTCCCAGTGGATAAAAGAGTTCAGCGAAAGACAATCCCTGAACAGAAACTGTCTCCGTCGCCAAAATCTCACCAGGGATCCCTACACACGGCAACTCAAGAGCAGCAGATTTTTTGTTCACCAGCCTTGCCAGCGTCAGTATAATTATTGAGTGTGTTTTGCATTTTTCTCCCCAGAAATAATATTTGTTAACTATTGTGAGACAGTGAAGGTGAGAACTGTCTTAGGATGCTCGTGAGTTGTTTTTACACAATCACTTGAGTGTTACAATTCAGTTGAAAACCACTTTGATTTCAGTGTCACAGAATGCCTTTTCAATGTTTTGTTTGTAGTTGGTAAACATATACAGTATGTGTAGTAATGTTTGTGTGATTGTGCCTCTTTGCCTCCCTGTGACAGACTTTATAAATTTTATTAGGTATGGATGGGTATGTTTGTTTTTTATATTTGTATTTACAGGCAAGATATAAGGCATCTTTCAGCCATCTTGTAGTTACAGAATTTCTCAGGGTCACCCATACACTTGCAATGATCTGTGTATACTGTAGATTGTCTTTTAAAATAGTAACATAACCATCAAAATACAGTGGCCTAAAAGGCATTATATTCCTAATATGGGATTTATTTTCTATGTAGCATAGAAGGAAGGTGAAGAGGAACAATGTGTAACCTAATATCTTTCTACATAGCTTTCAAAATCTCTGTTTTAGTATGGTTTATCTGTTTCCTGTGCAACAGAGGTATTTTGTAGAATGTAATAGACCTACAAATGAAGATCAGGGCGAACCAGGTTTTGATTATGTGTTCCAATCATCCTATTCTTGTATAACTAAATGATGGGAATTGTAGACCAATATACCTACTATCCAGTTTGGGAAAAACTATTTTGAAGAACAGGAGTACACTTTTCATAAAAAGCAATGATCCTTTTCCGGGAAAATCCAAAATCTATTACTTGCTGATAGTTAAAGACCATTGAAATTTAACCAACTTTTCTAGGACTTTAAATCAGGCAAGAAGCTACAAAAATGGAATAGGGTGGAACTAAGAAAATCCCAAAATTAGGCCAGATATCTCAAGTTTGAGACTTGTAGTTTAAACTCATTCCCAAGATGGCTATAGATTGAGTATAGATTCAGTGTTGAGTTTTGTTGGTTTCAGGTTACACCTGATCTCCACAGACAAAGGAAATGATACGAAAACACAAAGATTATCAGTGTGGCAAAGAGCCACACTGAGATAAAATGAAACATTCCTTCTTATTGCCAAACAAAGCTAGAGAGTATTTTTTTTCCTTGGTGCGCTGGTCTAAAGTTAATTATGCAAAACAATGCAATGTTACTTAGTGACTATTTTACAACACAACATTTAATCAAAGGTTCTGGAAACTTGTTGAGGTTAATAAGGCTGAAATGCATGAATCTTCTGCCCTGGTTTGTTTGCCCGCTGTGGGTGTTGCATTTTTCAAAATCTTTTGTTTAAATGTGAGGTATAGAATGCTTTTTCTTCAGGTTTTATTAATTGTGGTTAGCCCAAAAGCTGCACCTCCAATTTTGAACTGATTTATAAGCATGATCTGCCACATTTCAGTCCATTAGATTCAATCTACACCAGATTGATGAAAAGTTATATTTGTTTTTTTAAGGAACTGCAATTCACAGCTGCCTTCTCAAAACACACTACGGGAATAGTCTATAAAAGAAATGGATAATTGCTAAAGTAGAAATCTGAAAATCCTCTGGCTGTTGTTTCCTAGGCAATCCAAATTTGTCACTGTGTAACTGTGTATTCCTCACTTGAACTTAACTAACTGTTCCTTGATACTCTAAAAAAAAAAAGATTCATGCTTTTATACAGACACTAATTGTCAAATATCCCAAAAGAAGAGTCCAAAGAATTTACAAGCAACTTAAAACCACAGATGGCAAAGTTCAGTAGCTTTTTGTTTGTTTGTTTTTTGGCTGTCCCCACTTTTTTAACATATACATACATACATACATACATACATACATACATACATACATACATACATACATATATGCCATTTGGCTTCTAGGAACTTGAATCCTGTTGCTCAGTTTCTAAAAACTGCTAAAGCATTCCTTGTTTTAGTAGACACTCAGGACCTTTCATCTGTCAAATTCACAGCATCATCACTGTATTCCCCCAAAACTCAGGTTTCAAGTTTGGCTTGGATTTTAAATTGATTAAGTGAAATAACGTACTGTATCATCAAGTGATTCTTAGTCATCTTCATCTCCCCCCCCCCAAACTATTGTACTCTCATTATTTACTTTTAGGAATTTTAAAATAAAGGCCACATTTCTGATTTAGCCAGAATTTGGACTTCTAATTGAAAAGTACAGTTGCTGTCTTTACTGGAAAACTTGCTAGTGATGGGAAAAAAGAAATATGTGTTTGTCAGTTTTTAAACATTGGAAATAATGCTATGGTGAAAGGAATTTTTTACACACAACTTTAAGCCTGACTCTTTCCTTGTATATTTATATAGCTTGTTTTATTACGTGCCTGGAACTATTAGAGTATTAGAATTTGTTGCTTTTCAAACAATGTGTGTTTTGTGGCTAGAATATGACTTTTTATATATCTTGTGTATTTTTTTTCCACAAAAAACAAATGTAATAACTTGTAAAAATGAAGGCCTTGTGTTACATTGAATGGTATTTCAATAACTTTGCTGGAACTGTTTTTTATACATATTATAAAAATACCTGTGCCTTTTTCAATGACTTGTACACACCAGACTTGAATTTGAAGATACAAAAAAAAAAGGCTTTCTGTTTGGATAAATACTGTATATCAGCCTATGCATTCTCAATGGCAGCTTGTCTGCGGAGCCATTTTCCTTATGCCTGTGACAGAACTATTGGTAAGCAAAGTTTAGCCATCCTGTTGATACCATATACAGGTTACAGTACTTAACATCTCAAAATGACCAGAGCTTGAATAGTTTCTATACCAAGTTCTTGCTTTGGAATGAAAAGGAAATATGCAATATGTTATGAAATCCTGTTGTCTAATGTCAGTTGGTTTTGATATAGTACCATTTCCTTCATTGATTCGCCTACAGCAGGGAGCAATGGGGCATCTTCAGAAGCAATGAGTTAGACTTCAGATTCATAGTTGTCTTTGGCCCTTGATCATGTTGGTTGAAGCTAAGGACTATTGGAGTCCGAGTTGACCCATAAGGAGGGCATAATGTTGCCTATCTTTCTGCTCCATCATAATCTGCAGTTTTGATCTCCAGCAATGGCATATTGCTTGATAAAAACTATTTGACTGCTGTGGGTGAGCAAGGAACAACATTTTTCTCATACCATTCTAATGCTTAAATTTTTTGATTTTCCATTCATTTAAAACGTAACCGTTTTGATTCTCCTTATTAGTTTATTCATTTACCAACCACACTGTATTGCTTTTATACTGGTATTGGTGAAAGAGCGCAAAATACTATAAAACAGGCCCTTGTTAAAACAGGACATAAGACCTGTCACTTTTCAGATGGATTAAAAGGGATGGGTGGGTTAACCAGCCATTTAAAAAGTTGTTCAAACTCAACCAGTTACTCAAGTTTGATAGATTTCTAGCCTGTTGGTTTTCAGTTTCATTGTATGGTCTATTTCTTCCCTTACTTGTATATTATATGAGCAATTAACTGTGGTCCAGAATAGGAATCTAATGTAGGAGAATTGAAAATGAATAACAAATGGAAATTAATTGGATTTCATTTGATTGTTTTTTCATTCTTTTCATTTCGAAAATACACGGAACTCATTTCTCATTCATTTTTACAATGATCTATTCCTATGAAGAAAAGTTTTGCTAAGTGATTGCATATTTCACTGTGTTTGCTCAAAAAGATAATATTCCTATATTTATAAAACCAGAGTGGTTAGTAGAAACTTTCTACTCTGTTCCAATTTATTAGGCTCAGGACACATAGTATATAGACTGTACCCAAAGCAGCTACTTTATGGTTATGTCTACATACGGTACTGTGCTAGGCTGTGAGTAAGCAGTCTAGCCATATGTCTACCATGCCTCATTTGGGGGTCTCTTTTATGCCTAGCTGCTGAATTTTGATGGCTAGGTTTTTTGCCATTGCTGTTTTCCATTGCCAATACAATGGAATTGAAGCATTTACCTCCCAGTGGCTGCACACTTCCTTAAACACATCCAAACCACTAAATCACCAACAAATGCGGTAAATGGTCCAGGAACTTTTGACTGTGTCCTATCATATGATGTTACATTAACAGAACCTCTCCTATATCTGCTGGCCTCTCGGGAAGATGTCTTGGATTGCTGCCT
This sequence comes from Pseudoxyrhopus heterurus, assembly GCA_032468235.1. Lineage (NCBI taxonomy): Eukaryota > Metazoa > Chordata > Lepidosauria > Squamata > Pseudoxyrhopus > Pseudoxyrhopus heterurus. The sequence continues at coordinate 79,869 of JANHJO010006078.1, read as the reverse complement.
AAAGAAAAGTTGGATACCAGTGTGTTTGTCAATACTAGTTTGGTTTGGCATATCCTATAAACCAAATCCATTGGGCAGTTTAACATGTGTGAAACTCAGTCTTGCCTTGAGAAATTGGTGTCTTTTGAGCTTTCTTTATAGGCTATTTTTTATTGATATATTAATGGTAAAATATTGGCCTGACTATTTATCAATGTGAATTGTTGCTTTCTATTACGCTCAACGAATAGCCAGACCAGGAATTTTGTAATGAAAGCCTTGTTTCAGATCAGTTTCTCTCCCATCTATTTCTTTGTGTGTTATATTTTGGGCAACGGCATCATTGTGTCATTTGGTCATGGTTTGGATTCCTTTGGGCCACAGTGCTGGTCTACATTGCTGGTCTACATTGCTGTTCTAGGGCAATTTCTTCTGTGAATTCATCACATTAACACTCTGCCAGTTGTGACAGAGGCACAGATATTTTCACATCTAATTTTCTGCACTGCTTTGTAGGCTACCAATCTAAAAAGTCAAATAAAAGGGTTTTAAGGGTCTCCAGGGAAAAAAAAGGGAAATTAATCATAGTAACCCAACTATAGCTTAAGTATTTTGTTTCATAATGTGCTCTGGAGAAACAGTCAATAAAAAGGCCAATTGATAAAAGTTTCAAGAATCCAATGTTTGCTCTGTATTAATCAGTTCTGTGTGTGTGTGTGTGTATGTGTGTGAGAGAGAGAGACAGACAGACAGAGAGGAGGGAGGGAGGGAAAGAGAGAGAGAGAGGTTGAGATTTACTGGAATGCTGTGGGGATACTATCTGTGGGAGTGGAGCAGGCATAAGTTACTCATCACATTTCAGACATTTTTAATCTCTAGATTTAGCCCAATTTTCAAAACTCTAAAGTTTGCTAGCTTTTTGTTGGTTTCAATAAAGTTACAAGAATTGAAAAATCCTCCTTTAGTGGTTCTGCACTGAGAAGTGTGAGGTACCAAATGATCTCCCAAGATACCCACCAACCGTGGTCTGTGATTAAATACCCTTTGTGTCTAAGGAGACTTCTGATACAAATTGCAATAGGTAAGGGAAATGTAATTGTACTGTAGAACAGTTCTTTGCATAGAGAAAGTTTCATCTGCCATTTTTTGTAGGGCTAGAAAAGTCTGAACCCCAAGAGAGACATCAATGATGGCAAAAACCACTGAACTACAATAGATGGACCAGTGGTCTGACTTCAGCTACTTGAGATTTTTAGTCTTTTTGTTTCCCATTTCTTCTGAATCTGGTTTCAATTGCATCAAATTTGTAATTTTTTTTATAAAAATTATTTTTGTATCTTCTTGAACACAGAGAAACTTTGGATACAAGTATGTTTACCCATTTGTGGGTCAAACAAGCTTGCAGAGAACTGCCAGCTAATCAAGATTTGCCCTAAATAGTTTAATCTTTTCCTCTGCTTCTATGCTCACCATCAAGGCAAATTTCCAATGTCTTTAACATTGCAGTGTATTGGCAATTCTGCACTTGGGCTGCTTTTTGTAAGCAAGCCATCATATTGCTACAATGGGGCCTTGGGAGATGAGATGCAGGAGGACAGGCCACCCTTTCAAAAATAAGGCAGATATGTTTCTGGAAGAGCTGCCTAGAAAATGGCAATTCAATGTCAACTTATACAGGGCTATTGCCAAAGGGATGTTTTGAGATAATTTACAAGTGCAAATCCTGGTTACAGCATCACTTGATCACCAAGGCTCAAGTAGCACAGAACTACAGCTTTTTCTGGAAGACCTTTCAGATAAGTCTCCTTGTTAAATATAAAATGCAATGCAACTGTTGAAAAAGACTCGCTAAGTTGAAGAAGAATGACCCTAACTTAACTGATTAATGAATTCACTTAAATGCTCCCAGATTTTTTTAAAATTTGGGACTGTGCCTGCTCCAAAACAATACAAAGGTACCTGCATAGAAATCTGGTATATGCTCTCATTGACTAATAGCATTAGTGCAACTTATATCTACATAGATACATTGACATTTTATCTATGAAAAACAAAAATATTACTGTCATCCTGTTTCCCCCCCCCAAAAAAAATTGAAATTTGAGTATAAGATACATTTTCCTTTGACTCCTGATGATTTCAAAGACATGTTCTTGTAATTTCAAGGTTGTAGAACCTTTTTGTATCACTTCTAGTGGAAGGAGATATCTTCCGGTTTCAAGCCCCACCTTGCCTTGAGAATGTATCTGTTGGCCAGTTCCATCAAAGACTTCTTCAGATCTTCACCGTACCCATTTTACCACCTTTCCCTTTGGCACTTTGTTTTCCTTTCCTCACATTTTCCTTAGCTCACAGAAGCTCAGTTGACCTTCCACCATTGCCACCAAGCAGATGTACATCAGACAATCAGATGAACCTGGGTCAAGCCAAGCGACTGGCCTTCAGTAGTATACCAACAGACCTTCTCATTTCTCTGCTACACTATTCTGAACAAGTGGCAGTTGATTCTGCTGATGCTAAAGTGTAGGTAACAAGTTGAATGACCCAAGCAGCCCCTGGAAGGCCCTTACTGCTAAATGGGCCTGGGCACTTGAAGGATGAGTGCTAGCAACATAGGTCAACCAATGCTACACTGTCCTTTGCCAAAGAGACAACAGCCTCCGACTGTTTCAACTGGTTCTGCAATATAATTTCCACTTTGAAGTTCTTTTGCCATCCTAGTGTTAGTCTTTAAAAGTGTCAGTGCTTTTGTCAAGCTGTTGCAGGCTTTGATCACTTTTACTTTTGGGATTTTGCTTCCATTATGACTCTGGAAGGCATATTTATGCAATGGAGTAGATTGCAGGAAAAATGTGCATGAAATTCCAACTCTGATGCTTTTAAAAAACATGTAAGTGTAACTGTTAGTTTGACAGATCAGTCATATGCTGACAAATGGAGATGTACTGCCATCATGTTAGACAGCTGACTATCTAAAAAGACTATTGAACAAGGGTGGGAGTAAACTGCCAACAATTAGAAAGTACAAAAATAACAGGAAAATGAAAAACACATGATATTCATCTGCAAAATAGAACTGCACAGAAGAAAGAATTTATCATTTACCAAGAGTTAATCTTTAGATTGAAGCAGAATATTTATCTGATGAAAGGATTTATTGGACCACTGTTAAAAATTTGTCACACCATCTATGTCAGCTAACATAAGCAATAAACATTTTATCTTTATGCTAAAAAAGGACTATACTTTCTATCAATTCAGTCATACCCAGATTAAATCTTTTATACACACACACACACACACACACACACACACACACACACAGAAAGAGAGAGACTATTAAAATAGAAGAATAATACAGACAGTCCTCGACTTACAACAGTTCATTTAGTGACAGTTCAAAGTTACAATGGCACTGAAAAACGTGACTTGTGATTGTTTTTCACTTACGACCATTGCAGTATCCCCATGGATACATGATCAAAATTCAGACACTTGGCAACAGACTCATATTTATGATGGTCACAGCATCCTCGCAATCACCTTTTGTTATCTTCTGATAAGCGAAGTCAATGGGGAAGCCAGTTTCACTTAACAACTGCATTACTAACAACTGCAGTGATTCACTTAACAACTGTGGCAAGAAAAATAGTAAAATGGGGTAAAACTCACTTAACAAATGTCTCACTGAACAACAGAAATTTTGGGCTCAATAGTGGTCATAAATCAAGGACTACCTGTACAAGAATTAAAGCAGTAGGCTCCCTTTGATGCGTTTAGCTTTAGGCATATTTTTATCAAGATGATTAACATGATGGCTCATCCATTCTAGGTGTCATCCATTTCAGGTTTTATAATGGTTATTAACCTCTAGAGTACCCCTCCTCATGTTATACACTATTCACACAAGCAAACCTCTCCCCACTGCTCTGAGGCAGTGGAGATTCTGCCTCCCATCAATTTCTCATACAGCTCTGGAGCAGTGTGGTACTCAGAAACAGCCAAGGCTCACCATCACTTGGGGTGAAGGAGCAATTAGCGTCAGCCAGGAGAACAGAATGGACTAGTTAGTAGCAGTCTAATAGGATGTTTGGGGGGGAAAATTAAGACTGTTGGATTTTCAAGTCAACTCATTAAAAAGATAAAGGTTCCCCTCACACATATGTGCTAGTCGTTCCCGACTCTAGGGGGTGGTGCTCATCTTTTCAAAGCTGAAGAGCCAGCGCTGTCCGAAGGCGTCTCCGTGGTCATGTAGCCGGCATGACTAAATGCCGAATGCGCAGGGAACACTTGGTCCCTATTTTTCTACTTGCATTTTTACATGCTTTCGAACTGCTA
>JANHJO010006078.1:48196-66544 GCA_032468235.1 Pseudoxyrhopus heterurus | reverse complement strand
GGAGTCCTTCCTTCTCATGAGGTGGCCAAAGTATTTCAGTTTCATCTTCAGGATCTGGCCTTCTAAAGAGCAGTCAGTACTACTTTATTTATTTATTTGTTGGAATTTCTATGCCGCCCCATTCCCAGAGGACTCCGGGCGGCATACTTAGTATTGGGGTATAATTAAGGGGTTCCCATCTGTGTTTGAGATCAGATAAAATAGTCCCTTGTGAAAGAGAAACCTCCTGAAAATATCCAAATATCCTTTCATAGGCTGTAGGAATATTTCTGACTTAAACTCACTAAAAACAAAGCACTTATGGTCAGCTTTTAAGATGTCCTGCTAATTCCTTTTTTTTTTTTCATTTGGGAAGATAATGCATGTGAAACATATTGCCATGTCACTTTACTCAGTATATGGAAACTCATTTAAGTTAAATAACTGAGATTTCTAGAGATTTGGAAACCTGGTGCAGTTTAGGAATAAATATCCTAGCATAGCCGATAGTTGTTTGTAGATTGATTTTTTTTTATTTTGCAAGGTTAGGGCAGTTTTGAACCAGAGACCGGAGAATTACTAGTGGATTTCTGATATAGCTGGGATTGCATAGGAGCACTGCTATTTTACATAATAGATTGTATTTATGTAGCCAATTATGTTTCCTATGGGAAATTTAAAAAAAAAATCAGTAATTGAATTGAGCTTCCAAGCTGTAAAACTAAAATATATATTTATACTGCATAGGGATCTAGAAAACTATGATGATCAGTTCTGCAAAATCTGTTTTAACACTGTTTCTTCTTTAAAGGAGATATATGCTCCTAAACTGCAGGAGTTTGCCTATGTTACTGATGGTGCTTGCAGTGAAGATGACATTATAAGGATGGAACTAATTATACTAAAGGTAACAAAACTGGGATGCTAACAATTTGAGCTCTTCTTTCTGGAACTGATATAATAGGAATTAATTTACCAACCTCTTATCTCAACTGCTTTTTAAATGCTGCTTTATAAATGCTATGTCTTAATTCTTGTCTTAAAGTTATATATTACTAGTCAGCTGGGAAACATCCTCTTTAAAAGAAAAGTGAGTTATTTTAAGCACAGTTATTTTTTCCAGTGTAATAGTTGATGGAAGAAAATGTAACTGTCTTATTGAGATAAAGAAGAATTAGGGCTAGGAATTGCTCATGCTAGTGGTCTGATTCTAGACATAGCTATATTAAATGAGTATATGAAGTGGAACAACTTTTGCTTTTAAGATTATTCACATTAGCCTTATCACACAACGTTTTATTTGGCTTGTTCAGAATGGGATCTCTTCAGTGGATTATTTCCAGAATGCTGTAGGACTTGACAGAAATTATCATTTTTTTTCAGGCTGAGATGTCCTTAGCTTTTGAGTAGAATTCTACTCAAATAGTCATGCTCCTAAATGTCTCTGAGGTTAGGACAAATAAATGAATGAACCAAAGTTGATTGTGTACTTTAACTGAATATACATTTAATTAACATAGTTAAACCCCCATATATTAATAATTTTCCCATGGTCTCATATTCAATTACAAATCTGTGGTAAATTTCAGGGGGAATCTAGAGACTTTGGAGGTCTCATGTAGATCTAGAATTTAAGATTGTAGCTGACCTATGCCAAATGCTTTGATTTGAAAGGTCATCCCTTCTACTAACATTACACATTGAAAAATTAGCATGCTGTCAAATATGAACATAAGAACTTATTTATCAATGACATAATAAAGAATGCTACCTCTTCTGCTGTTTGTGAGACTAAAATAACGAAAGCTTATTTACTTAGACAATATCTGTTGCAGATATCACACAATTTGAAAGCTAAACCACTGCAATAGACAGCCCTATAAACATTTTGTTTTAATATTTGTAGGCTCTTAAGTGGGAATTGTGCCCAGTAACAGTAATCTCCTGGCTGAATCTTTATCTTCAAGTGGATGCAGTGAAGGATGCTCCCAAAGTGTTGCTACCTCAATATTCTCAGGACAAATTCATTGAAATAGCACAGGTAGGTTTCTGTTTTAGCATGCATGGCATGTAGAGCTGGGAGAACAACTGATATTCTGATAGTAAAACTATTGTCATTCTAGATAGCATTAGGAATGTAGGACACGAAGCCATTATCTGCAATCGCTTTATGCTCTATCCACACTTCTTTTTTAATTGTATGTCTCCTTCATTGTATGACCTCTGATGTGTTGTTCTCTGGAGATAAGAAATATTGCTTTCTTTGGGATTCTTTTAGAGGCCTAATTTTTCTTAAAACTATATTCTAAAGAGATTTTACAGCAGTCAGCAGTTGTAAAAGATTTTTTGAAAACGCATAGCATATTGAATTCTTGTAGTGTAGATGCAAAAAAGAACCAGTTTTGACTTTTTTTGGAATATGACAAAGGAAGATAGCATCACCTATTAATCTCCATGTATTAAACCAGCTATAATTATAATTCATAACTATATGAAATACTAACTTTGTACCTGGCTTCGCCTGGGTATACTCATCGTGGAGCTGCAGCCGGCCCCAGCACTCCCTCCCCCGTCGCCGGTGGCAGGCAGCCGTTTTTGGCGTCGCCGCTCGCCCCCCGGAGCTCCCTTATTGCCGCTCGCCCCCAACCATTTGAACCTTGTGGGGGCCCCAGATGCAGTCTCCTCTTGGGTGCTGCTGCCTTTGCCGCTGGCCCCTGCACATGCGCAGGCAGCTGTTTTTCCACTGGTCCCTGCACATGCGCAGTATACTGTTGGTGGGGGGTGTCCCCTTTGGCACCAATTTTTGGGGTGAAAGAAGCCCCAATGTGGTTCATGACCCCCACAGGGACCATCTCCGGAGTACAAGGTATGTGGCTGGCAAATTTGGGCCAGATTGGTGAAGGCATGGAAGAGCCTATTCGGGACATACCCACAAACATACACACCCATAGTCTGTTTTATAGATATAGATTCACAGATTATTTTTTTTTGGATTTGCATCAGATATACAAATGTTTTCAACTTCGTAGTAAAAGCAAATGATTCCCTATCCAAAAGAAGCAAGCTGGGAGACAGCTTTACACCAAGTTAGTTAAGATACTAAAAACAAAACCTTCGGCTCAGAATACCTTAATTCTACATTTATGCCTTGATCTCTGGATCTCAGTCAAAGAGCAGAGAAGACCCTGCAAGTCTGAAATCTGTTTAACCTTGAAGTAGCAGTCATCTAGGTTTCAACTTAATGCAGATGCATAATTTATTTAATTCAATAAACTAAACCTAGATAGATCTACTAAAGTCCAAGAGAATAGATAAGTGGATAGAAAATCTAAGCCTCCAATCAAATTGCAGACTACTCTAGGCGGGAAAGCAAAACAGCCTCTTGACTGGGCTTTGAAGCATGAAAGTCCTGAGCCATAATGAGCTGCTGTCTGATGCTCAGCTTCTATGTATAAAAAGCCAATTACCATCAGCTTTGCATGAGAAATTAACACTGATTGGGAGGCAGACCCACAGCACAAATATAGGCTATGAGTCAGATGCAGATTTAATGAACCAGTAAATCCGAGTTTTTCTAATATAAGAATTGTGGGAAAGGTATTGTAGATTTTATATTGAGCTTATATTGAGCAACGATTGATGCATTGTTATATTTGTAAAGTTCTTTCTAATGATATGTATGTCATTCCACAGCTTTTAGATCTCTGTATTCTAGATGTCAATTCTCTGGATTTCCAGTATAGGATATTGGCAGCTGCTGCCCTCTGCTATCATACCTCAGAACTAGTAGTAAAGAAGGCTTCAGGTATGATAAACTATGAATAATTGTGTATTTTACTTTTCATTTTTGGAAGTTATATGTAGTTATAAAACATTGAAGGGCACAATATTTAATAAATTTGGCATAACCACGACATGATCATAAAAGTGATGAATTATAGTATCCCCCCACCCTGTCTCTCTGAGTGTGTTTCTCAGTTAATTGAAGAGCGAGCAGGGCTGTCAAACTCTCAGCCTGCAGGCCAGATGTGTCACATGCTGCTTTAGTGAAGGAGAAAAAAGTTGTGATGTGTCACATAATGACACGTTTGACAGCCGTGTTTGAAAGAAATGGCATCTAAATTTTCATCCTGAGACTTCCTGCTTCCTGGGCCTTCCCTCATCCATCCTCTTCTTTTCCTTAATTTTCCTTACTTTCCTTCTTTTTCAGCCACACATTAAAGTAATAGATTTCTTCTATATTTCCATGACCAATTTTCACTTCTGTTTTAGGCATGATTAAAAAATATTGTCTCAGTATGAATTGGGGAATCTCATCCAATCAGATTATCTGTCTCTTTTTTAAAAAAAAAAATTCTATTCTTCTGTTGCTTTGTTTTTCTCTCTCATCTTGAACATTCGATGGAGAAAACAATGTAAAGAATGAGGGGGAAATATGGCTATATAGCTATCTATTTTCCACTCTTTTTCCCTCTGTGCTCTTGCATAGTCTTGCTCTGCTCACCGATATCCAATAATTTAGTGTGTTTAAAAGAAAATAGCCATATTTTTTTCTGCATTCTCCTCCTTCCCCTTCATTTTTTTTAATTTGATTCACAATGTTTGCAATTATATTCACTTCTCATGAGAACATTTTTGCCCTTTTATTTGGACTTTTTAAAACCTTTGCAAATAGTTCTCTTGTGTAATCCTTTCCTCAGTTGTGCCATTTTGGTGTAAATCTTTTTACTATTCATTAGATGAGTCTGCTCCTATGAATAATATGATTCATGTTAAAAACCAATAGTGATTAGTCCCAAGCCATGGAATAAGATGTGTTTTATTCCTTAAGTTGTCAGACTATATAGATGTTAATTTCCAATCGTATTTCCATTCCAATGATTTACTTCCTCTGTTATAATAAAATACACCTGCAAATACAGTATATGTAAAAAAATTATTCAGATCTTCAAAGGGCACTTCATTTCAATGATAGCTGAGCGCTCTCCATGCTGCTTTTGTTTCTTTGCTTGCAATTGTGAAGAGACATTTAGAAATAGAATTCTTTATTGGCCAAGTGTGATTTGTCTTTGGTGTATATGCTCTCAGTGTACATAAAGAATAAATTTTTGAGTGTGTTGGCAGGCCAGATATTGGTGGGAGCTAGAGATTGCTAAAAGAAGACTGACCTGCACTTATAGTGACTAGAAGAAGCTTCTGTGTAAGAGCAATGCAAAAGCTTCTTCCAGCCTTGCAAATTAACAGAAGTAAAAAATAAACAGGAGGCTTTGAGACATTAGTATATCACAGATGTCAAATATTTCAGGTCGCTACAATAAATTGTTTCATTTTATTTTTAGGATTGGATTGGGCTAATATTGCAGAATGCGTAGAGTGGATGGAACCATTTTTCAAAGTAGCAAAAAAAATACCAGTGAAATTGAAAAATTTCAAGAAAATTGCAGTGGAAGATAGACATAACATACAAACCCATACAAACTATTTGGATATGCTGGTAAGAATGAATTTTCCCTCTTTAAATGTGTTTGGTCTTCCATTGTGATTATACTTTCTTGGAATTAGAAGAATGCTTCTTTATATCTTTCCTACTTAATGAGTTATTTGCTAGTAGTATGTATTTTCCTATGGTTCCAAGATGGAAAAAAATCATACTTCCATCTACCATGGTCTGGACAAGGCCTAGAACACTGGGGTGAGGAGTACCTGGAATCTAAAGAACAGTAGTTGAACTAGTCATGAACAAAAGGGTTGTCAGCAGAAAATGTTAAGACCATCTGTGGTCATCTGTGGAGACTTCCAGCTTCAGGTCCCGCTGCTGACAAAGCATACAACAATGTGGCTAGCATTATGAATTTTAAACTAGCTGCTGATTTAATAATGCCTAAATGACTTAATAATTTGACTACCATGATATGAAATTATTTTTGCAAGGAATGATCATCCATAGGCAGCTTATAATAACCCTTTGAGATATGTGAAAGCCAGTGTGGTGTTGTGGTGAAAATGTTGGCCAAGATCCAATGAGACCCAGGTTGAAGTCTCAGCCCCAGGAGCTCTCAGTGACTTCGGACCATTCACTCTCTTTTGGCCCAACATACCTTGCAGAGTGATTATTTCATCTTTCCAAAGAGGTGACACAAAGAGGCTAGGAAGATTTCCCCGCCCTCCTTTCATCACAATAATTGGTTCTTTTTATTGGATAGGATGAAATTAATTATGAAGTAGCGGTACCCAGTCAGCTATCACCGGTATCTACGGGAGGAATAATAACTCCTCCAAAGAGCTCTGAAAAGTGAAAATGCTGTGTGCGAAGACTGGGATCTTTGTTAAGACTGAATATACACACAGCTTTCACACTTGATGTGGCTGAGAAGACTATCAGGATGCAACTGAAGGACATTCACATGCAGCTGGCCTGGATCTTTGACATTTGAAGCCCAATGAGGCTTAGAGAAATTGGATTTCTTCTGATTAATTAAATTCATAATTAACTATGGATTTTTAACTTAAAACTGTCTTAAGAAACTTTTAATTTTTTTAACAGATGCAAATGAATTGATCAAATTTAGTTATTTGTGAATTTAATAGAACTGTTTTGCCAATTTTCTATTGGTGTATGCTGGTTTTGCATAGGATAAAACATTCTGACCCATGGTGATAAAACATTGAGTGAGGAAGCCTGAATCCAAGGACTCAACAAAGTGAGTCACTTTTCAGCTTGCACATCAGTGCAGCCACAAAGTAAAAGCCTTTATATTAACCTTTTTAATGTAAGGTTACTAAGCCAATATTCCTACTGCCATACACTTACTAGTGTAACTAAGGAATGATAACAAATTACCTTAATATAATAAAACATGAGTAGGGAATGCAAAGACTGAAAAACTTTACTTTTAGAGGTAAAGAAGCAGTTTAAGAATTTTCCACTTAAACTGGAACATCTTCAGTGAACAGCTGCTTTATCCTACCTCTTTCCTCATGACGTGCTACTATATATTCTACAAACTAGCTGTCTACAATGCAAGAGAAACAAACACTGGATTGCAGTAAGGACAGCTTGAATGCAAAGGAGAGCTACACTCTGAATAGTAGGCCATTCTTCATTACAACTTACATCTATTTTTTCACATGCAATACACAGCTAATCTAATTCTGTATACTTGTGCAAAAATGAGGGATTTTATGTTTTATAAATAGGACAATATCACACAGTATGTTTATAAATATGTATTATAAAAAATGCTCATGTTAAATAAAGTGTTGAAATATCTTGCAATGGACCCTTTTCTCCTTATATTGCAAAGGAAAGTAAGTTTCTAAAAGTAAAGCTTTGCCATTGCTTGAAGAAACTTCTTTTTTCGTCTTTGAGCAGCAAGCTGAAGTACTTCTTCTGGGTTGCTGGAATTCAGTTCGGTCTGCCCAATAGCTTTAATCTATGTGTCCAAACATCAACAAAAATTCAGGTTAGTAATAAGATTCACAGATTTTGTCAATGGGGGGAAAGGGTGATTTTTTTTTTAATATAATGGTTTCACACACAGACCACTGTGATATCTTCTTAGAAATTCCTTTCAATATATGAAACTGTAAGAACTTACGGCTATCTGTTTCTTGTCTGTTTCGCCTCGCTTGTGATGAAGATCTGAAACACCGTTTAGGAAACTCCAGCAAAGAGTCATCTAAATTCTTAAGACGTAAGGTTATTTGTACAGCAATTTAAAATTCTTTATCTTAACTTTCCACTCTGTTATTAGAAACAGTTTCCTTGCACCTTCTTTGAGTCTAATACTTCCTCTGGCAAAATGAGCAAAGTCAAAGTCCTAATCTTTTAAAATGTAGCTATTTTTAAATAGAGAAAGGATTTCCTTATTTTGTGCTATCTCTCTGCTACACTTATAAATTCAATTACCATTACCAGTTTAACTAATAGCCAATTACTAAAGCCATTCTGGTTGCAAATCAATCCCATGCAGCTTTTTAAAATAAAAGGATACATGTCAAGTATTCCAAGATAGTAATATCCCAAATATAGTCATAATAAGAATCCATAGCATCATGGCTGAAAAACAGGATTTCAGTTATTTTTATGCCATTTATGTATATTTAATTGGGAAATGAAACTCTAAAAATCTTGTTTACCTGTTTTGCTCCTGAAGTGCTTTAAATGCAGTTTTATAATCTACCTCTCGAAGAAACTGGCACAAAATTGCCACCTGGAAGAATAATGATTTGCTAATATATAACTTGTCATGAGGTTATTATGTCATGATTTATACAATAACACTGCACTCCAGATGAATGCAGTACAGGCCTGTTTTGGTAGTATTTCCCTCTTCACAATTTTCCCAATTAATAGATGGATACGTATTCTTACCTGTGTATGGCAATTGAGGAGAGAACAGCATTTTATCATTCGTTTAATCACCTATAGAGAAATATGCAAATTAAAGAAAATCTACAATTTATCCATTTACCTGGTACAGCTACCTAAATGGAAAGCAATGAATACAAGTCATATTGCTTAACAATTGTTTTCTGCTTCATTATTAATAGCATAAGCAAAAACAAACTACTAAATACGTCTACCAATGTTCCATTGACTTCACTTGCTATAAATTGTTCCTTTATTATCTTGGCTTCTAGTCTGGTTAGAATTACAGATAGCCGGCTTCTGGAACTGCCAGAAGTATTGAAGAATCTTCTGCATCACATCTGAAATTACAGCTTAATATACTGCTGGTACTAAAAGGCTCAAGATGACAGAAAGATACATTAGGTTGTCAGTATTGGAAGTATGTATATGCATTAGCTTAGCCATAGCCATATCTGGGTACTTTTAAACTCCACTTAATAGTTGAAATGTGTATAGTGAGTAGTAAGTTAGTCATAACAAATAGTTGACCGGAGTCAAGGTTGAATGGATGCGCAGCTGGTAACCGGAAAGAATTGGTGCCAAGTGGAAAAGAGTAATTGGACAATGTGATTTATGATGTGTAGATGGGGGGGCTGGACTTATGATTCTTTTGTGGGAAACGAAACTGAAGAATCAGTTTCGGGATTCTACGGATGTGTCAGCATGGTTTCTCCAAATAAAAGTGTTACCTTGAATGGACTTTGTCTCTGAGTGATAACGGAATTGGGGAAGCTTCATTGGAACGCTGACAATTAAGCCTTCTAATTAATTTCCAATACTTGCTGGGTTTATTATGGAATAGCAGAAATCAAAGCCTGGAATACATTCAAGTGTACATTGAAAGAGAAATGCCTGTCCTGTAGAACATTCCTAGAACATCACCTTCCCTGGAGGTCAGATTAACCCTAGAGGGGAAAGGACCTATCTGCCCCAGCATGAAGTAGCCAATAGACACTGGGCAGTTCTTGTTCTCCCATCGATCACCTGATTATGCTACCAACAAGCACCAAAGCGAATCAGATCTGATGCATCCTGAACCTGGCTGGTTGCTCTCAAGTAAGGTAAAATGGCTATTATAGCACCAATACAACTAAGGTGATTTAAGGATGTCTTACGGATGGGCTGGAAGTGAAATAAAAATAGGAGGGAGGGAAAGTGTTCATACTGTAATTTTGATATATACGGGGAAATGCCATTGAATGAGCAATTCCAAATAATGCACTTTATTCTAAGTTCATTGCAGTAGGATAGATGATAAAAATGTCATAAAATAAGGAGTTCAAAGTGCCCATGTTTAGAATGCTGAACTTTAATCAATGGGTCCACTTTAATACTAAGTTTGTATTGTAAAGCAGCCCAGATCATCAGATACCTGTGTGTATATATATATTCCTTGTATACTGCTACCTAACCTCATCACTCACCTGATCAGTGTATACATCAGGTGGCACCATCTTAGTGAAGAAATCTGAGCACACTGCTCCTGCCTGAAGATAGTAGTGAAGTGCAGCAGAGTATTGATTAGTTGCTACATTGGAGATGGAGAAGACGAAAAAAGTTAACGATTTCATCTAGTGGTCATATTCATGTGTAACACGAAGTTAAAGATTTTTAACATCCAGGTTCATTAAATAACTCACAACGACCCAATTCATGCATAATGATATGGCTCATCATGTTAACCCCAAGATGCATCACATAACAGCTTAACATTTGTTGTGAATTAGGCCGGGTTTTTTCAAGTTAGTTCGAATCCTACACTGTCCTCTCTACCAATAAAGTTTGACTAGGGCGGACAAATTAAGGCAAAATATCCTGACAAAGAGAAAAAGAAATAAAGTTTTCAGCCCCCGCCTCAAAGTGACACTGTCCTTGCACCAAAATGTTATGGCACCTACCCTTTGGACCATCATCTCTCCCAGAGATCAGATTGGCCCAATCCTGCCTTACAGATGGGGCTTTGGTGGCTCAAGTGGTTAGAACAGAGTACTGCAGATCAGCAGTTTAGCTGATCGAATCCCACCAGCTCCAAGGTTGACTCAGCCTTCCATCCTTCTGAGGTCGGTAAAATGAGAACCCAGATTGTTGGAGTCTATGAAATCCTTGTTTTAACTGTTGCCTGACTGATTTTTTTTTGATTATCTATTTTGTCGATGCTTTTGTTTTTATATATTGTTAGCCACCCAGAATCACTACAGTGAGATGACTATATATATATAGAGAGAGAGAGAGACAGAAACAGGTTTAACTCTACCTACCAAAATAAATATCTGCCTGAGTGATCAACCAGAAATGATTGTTTGAATTTATAGTGAGTGCATAGTTGACTAGTTCTTTGACGGTGACAGCTACTGCTTCAAAATCTACTGACGATTGAAAACTGAAATGAGAAAAAAATAATTATTAGCAATTGTATTTAAAACAATGATGTAGTTAAAATCTGCTTCAATAAAAGTATTTAAAAAATTCTATGTACTCCTCCACGCCCTGTTTAGTGATGTTACACTTAAAGGACAGAGTTCTAAACAAAAATCGGCCCCTTCACTGCTACATACATAAACTTCCTTTTCTGTTTTCTAGTGGTTGGATCTATACTGTTTTCTATTGGAATGACTGCACTCTAAATGTATCTCTTTATGACAGCGAGACAGAAAAACAGTTTCTCTGTTAATCTGAAATGATCTAATTTAACAAAGAAATTGCTTACGCTTCTTATCAAAATACCAACCAATATTATGGAGCTCCTTTCTTCTACCTGTTCAGATTCGGCTGTACACCCATTGCAAACTTTTCCCACTCTCTCTTGGGAGTATACACATCAACAGAATGCCACTTTACTGTTACATGAAATCCAAATTTAAGAGAGCTTCTCTGAAGTCCTTGATTTTTACCTATTTTCCAGTCTTCTGCCTCATATGAAGCGCCAGGGAAATCAGGAGATTCAGGCAGTTCAAATGAATATAAAGATTGCAAGTTTAAGCTCTCTACAAAAATCTGACCTACTAACACTCAAGGGAAATGAGCAGAAATAAGAGGGCATTCAAGGTGGGTTGGACTTAGATCTTTTGCTGGCATGCAGAGACTCAAGGTTTATGATGCATTTGGCCCCTCCCTCAGGCTCAGCCTCATCATCTCCTACAAATTATGGCTTAAATCAGCCCAGGAGAAGATATTTGCTATTGTCCATGCTTTTTAATTTCTTTACCTGTCACTGCTAAGTATTTAATTCCAAACATCCTTAACCTGATGTAAGATTTAAACTTTACCACCCTTAAGAACTTATTTGTATGTTATGGTCACAAAAAATGTAGTATAATGTAATTTCCCTTTTGATCCTCTGCTAGAGATGAGGACATGCTGTCCCAAAGGCTGCATGTTGAGACAAAGAGTGGGCTGGAATTTTCTTTTCACTTTCTTCCACCCTCTCATGCATCTACATGCCAAAGTACATCCCATTAATCTCACCAGCTCCCAAATTTCACTTTGTGGGAACAATTGAAGAGCCTGCAGAGCTTTGAATATTTTCCCTATTCTCAGATTGAAGTTTACATGTTAAAAACAGCCATGTGTTTTATTCTGATCTTAAAGCAGTACGTTTCACTGGAATATTACAAAATTTCCAGCCTGTATCAAGTTTTTTTTCTCAAGAGAGGAACAACCCTGCCTTGAACTTGCAGGCAAGTTTTGTTCTGAAGTGTAAACGAAAAAGTAGGTTTAGTCTAATTTCAAAACTAAGTTCTTGGAATCCAGGTACTTTGTTTTGAGCTTGGACCACTCAAAAAAGGCTGTTTTGAACCTGAAATTCTGCTTTTTCAGCATCAGACCTAATACTGGATAGAAGGTAACCAATGGAGCTTTACATGGGCTCTGAGCTAAGAAATAACCCATACAGATCTCAAGAAACAAAAATACATTCCACTGTATTTATAAATGGAGTTGGATAAACAAAATTCCTTACTTAGGAAAAGATGATGGCCAAATGGAAATATACTCTGCTGTGACATTATTTACAATTAATTCCTAAAAAAAAGAAAGAAAAAATATTATATAGACTCACATACAGTCAGGATAAAGTAAGTAAGAGAATTCAGAAAGCAAAGCGGATGATTTATGATAAAAGAGAATACTGCACTTACATGATTGTTATGAAGCTTGACAAACAAGGATAATATTGTTGTCAAAACCAGAGGTTCCTGTGAGAACATTAAGAAAACATGAGCTGATATAAAATCACAGCCTTTTCCCATGAAGTTCAAATTTTCTAGGCAAATGCCATAAAGGTAGTCCTCATTTAACAACATGTTCAGTGACCATTTGAAGTTATGACGGTGCTGAATAAGACAACTGCCCCCTATGATTATCATTTGGGACTTTAATTGACAGCTTCTAACAAAGTCAGTGGGGCAGCAAACGGGGTTGCAAATGGTGATCATGTGATGTTGTGCCTAACAATAGTGGGAGATGCATTTAACAGTAACCCAAACTGCATCGTAAGTCACATGATGCTGAATTTTGGATGTCACTTAGCAATAGAGTTGCCAGTCCCAATTACTGTTCTTAAGTGAGGATTACCTATATTTACTTAAGTTTTTAGTGGTTTTATCTTCACATCCTACTAGACTACAGGGTCTAGTATTAACTACCTTAATTTGCTCCCAAATAATTGTCTAAAAGTGATCTTAGATACAATACCATGTACAATTTGCTGAGATCCTTTTTATAGAAATTCTTTTAAATCAATTTTCACATTTCTCAAATCTGCAGACAAGTTACAGTAACTGTTTTTTAAAATACTTTGTATTAACTCATTAACATTGAAAATGCTGTCCTTTAGAAGGCCGTATAATTGATGAAATCAGACTTATATCCCAGTCCTGCCACTCAGGAATAGGACAACTTATTCCTTTTGTTAGTATGTCAAAATTTGTTCTGACAAGTGTAGTATCAAAATCACTTTAATTAGAATATTTTGTTTAGCATCCTTATTAGCAATGGGATATTCATAAGGTATAACCCAAAAAATACAGATGATGTGATGGTGACACATATAGGAAACAGGCAAAGTTTTGCTCACTTCAGTGTAGTTGCCACTAACGTTTCTGACTATACCAGCAAGCATCCCTGTTCAGCAGAAACAGGCTTTTATGCTTTCACACAGGAGTGTCAAACTCAAGGCCTGCAGGCCAGATCTGGTCCATGGGGTGCTTAAATCTGGCCTACACGGCCGGCCTGGAAGTAGCAAAGGACTGGCCGGCGATGCCTCTGGCAGCCAAAACAGGGCGCAGGGGGGCACACACCCCATTTTCGGCCTGGATGGCCTCCTGCAGCACCCTGCCGGCTAAAACGGGGCACAGGAGGGTGCATGTGCCCATGCCCCGTTTTGGCCAGCAGGGTGCTGCAGGAGGCGTCTGTCCCGCCCCTCCCCCCGGCCGGCCCGCGGAGAACTACAATGCTGATCTGGCCCTCGAAGAAATCCAGTTTGACACCCCTGCTTTAACACATTTACAATCTTTAACTCCAAACTCACCCGCAACTTTTTGATGAACGATAATAATTCATTCCTAAAGAGAAAATGTTTGTTTAATGTACTGACTGACTATTAATTAGATTAGTTTTATAACTTTTTTTTCTAGAAGAGTGAGACAATGTGAAAGATTTTAATACAGATCTGATCAATATTTGGAACCTCAAAAGGAGCAGCAAAAACAAAGGATACCCAAATAGTAAGGGGAAATGGCAAGACCTGACAATATGCATAAAACATACCAAAAATATTGAAGTATCTCCACGGTTCCTAATGAGAACGTTCTTAATGGTAGTTCATGCCCCCATCCTCAACCTAGATTTCAGTTTTTTCTCTTCTCTTCCAAAAGCAACCACCATTCTGCAGAGCGTTTATTTCACCATGCCTTTATCGTTTTTATGTTATGTACTTCAGAAAAATTCTCCAGAGCACATCTATCTACCTCTTTTATCAGCTGCCTTGTTTTGGCTCCAATCTTTTTAGTGCTCATCACCTGAGTTTGCTATTTGTGGAAAAATTCCACTGTTGCTGGAATTATTCTGTTTATGTACAAACAAGTTCATTAAATATTATGTAAATATGGTACAAGCTATGTATTTATTTTGTATATTGCATAGAACTTACCCACAACAATTTTAGGAGGCTACTTTTATTTTATTCTAAAGAAGCATATTTATAAGTAAATTAGATATTCTTAGAAATTTTAACTACAAGCAAGATCATTCTATGAGGACCCAGATTGTTGTTGGGGGCAATATGCTGACTCTGTAACCTGTTTAGAGAGGGCTGTAAAGCACTGTGAAACGGTATATAAATCTAAGTGCTAGTGCTATTAGATATAGAATAATATCATGATTACAACATTTAGGAATGTAAGAAAATTATAGCAGTTTACCTGTACATAATGCCTAATGTCGATTCTCTCTGCTTTATTAAACTCATTCTGCCATCATTCCCTCGTTTGTGTTGGTGGGATACACTGCAGATTTGTACAACAATCTCCCAAAGGTCTGTAGCTGCCCACCTGCCTTCTTTTGGTCCAGGAAGATCTTGACTTATGGCAGCCAAAAGCTGGCCTAACTAAGAAAAAAAAAAAAAGTCTTTGAATGCATAAATGTTATCTGTTCCACCAATCTATCCCTATTGGAACCTAGTATTATCCAAATTAATACTAAAATCATTAGCCAGAAATATGCAGGATACTTCAAAAGAATATGTAGGTCCAGATTATTGTCCAGAAACTCCATGCTCATCATAGTGCAGGTATTTCTGAAATTCAGACAGTCAAATGCAGTTAAGGGCCAAAATAGGGAGCTTCTGATATTTAAACAAATAGTCTAAACGCATCTCAACTATGCAGAATTAATTATAGAATTCTCTGGCCTCGCTAATTTTGGACTATTGTATTATTTTTATAAAACTGAAATAATGCAGTTTGGACCATGCAAGATTCTTAATATGTATATAAAAGTAAAGGTTTCCCCTGTCCAATCGTGTCTGACTCTCGGGGGCAGTGCTCATTTCCATTTCTTAGTGGAGGGAGCCAGGATTGTCCAAGGACTGTTTCCTGATCATGTGGCCAGCATGTCTATACATCAAAGCGCATGGAACAGTTACTTTCTCACCGAAGTGGTACCTATTTATCTACTTGCATTTTTGAACTGCTAGGTGGGCAGGAGCTGGGGCAAGTAACGAGAGCTCATCCCGTCACGTGGTACTCAGGTCTTGAATCCTGGCTGCCAGCTGACAAGCTCAGCATCTTTAACTGCTGAGCCACCATGTCCCCAATATGTATATCCCTGATGTTACAAGCTATGTATTATTCCTACCACAGAATCAATTGTGAATGGCCACAGAGAAGTGTTATTTGCAAATGCAAATATTTTACCAAGCAGGATAGATAGAAAAAGCAAGCATTCTGGGAAAACAAGTTATACGGATGCATATTTGGATCCGAAACATACGAGTGCTTTTGATCTGGCACGGACTCCTCTCCGTCTGTGAGATGACTACTTCCAGTCAGATACTTGTGAATTCACACAGAAAAAAGTGCAGCTTTAAGATACCAGTGGCAGCCTAGATCTATCTACCACTGCTCACTTTGGATCAGACTACTGAATACTGCTACTGGATTACACCTTAACATATACAGCAAACAAGTTAGAACTCTGTTCAGGATTCCTCAATTTAGTAATCAATACAAAACTATGCCTTACCTTCACATAGGGATTAGTCTGTACCAATGAATGTGGAACTTGCATAGTTAAGTACTCACTCTCCTGCCAGTTTAACAAAAAGGCAACACATTCCTCTGCTACAACTTGTCGAAGAGGAATATCTACAATGGATTTTGAAACAGAAACTGATCAGATGGTTCCCTACAAAAATTACATCCTAGAAAGTTGAGAGCAATTAACAAGCTTATGAAAACTTCCTTGCTTTTAAGAGAATTCTATGGTCTATGGAGTGGGAAACAGGGATGAGGAGGAGGAAAGTGCCAAGACAGAACACATGGATTAGGAAACACCAATTATTTGTTTGTGGCCATAAACAGGGATATCTAGAATATACAATTCTATGTATGGCTGACCATCAATCAGCATTAATGTAGCATTACAACTGGCCAGCAGACAAAAATGCAATTGTAAAAACTATAACTACTACTGATAGTAATACAACTGTAAATTGTAAAGACTGATAACTCTTAATAGAGCCAATTTGGTCTAGTGGTTAAAGACACCAGGCTTGATAGCAGGAGGCTGTGAGTTCTAGTCCCGTCTTAGGTATGAAAGCCAGCTGGGCCAGTCACTCATTCTCAGCCCAACCCATTTTACAGGGTTGTTGTTGTGAGGAATAAATTTGTATGTTTGCTGCCTTGAGTTATTTATAAAAATAATAACAATAAAGGCGGCATATAAACAAATACATTTTTGTCAAAGATGGAAATCTTGCCATGTATTTAACCTGAAGGTTCTTACCAGGCACCCTCATTTCTAAGTATCCCCGAACTCTGCTGATCAAGTCACAGGGAGGACGTTCTCCGGAAAGTCCTACTCCTGCTTCATGAGTGTAAATATCCAGAAGTAGCATTTCATTCAGCATAACTTGGCGCAACTTCGGAGAAAACTCAGTCACAAGTTCAAGACAAGCAGCAAAAAGTTTCTTGGCATGGACAAAATCCTGCAACAAAAAGGGTTTTGTTGTTGTTGCCATCTTGTCACATTTACAAACATGATTAGCAATGTTGAGATATTGCAGCAGAAGACAAGGTGCTTGTGGCATTTTACATGTTAAGTTTTCTACAATACATCTACTTGTTACAGTTTACAGAAATTTAGTTCTAAATTTCTCTTGCATTCAAGAGGGATCAAGTCATGTGTCTTTCTTAGCATGTGCTGATATATTTTAAAAGTTAAACCAACAACTACAGAACTAAAAAATGAGGTATGAGAAAAATAAGAGAAATAAGCAAGTAAATTTTAAAATATATTTAACCTTTCACACTATACAGACCCATACTGTATATAGATGTAATATGATAAGATTTTTTGCATAAGCCATATTTTAATCATAATTCAAAATACTATTATGGCATTTTAATAACAAGGCAATTTTTCTTTGTGGCCTTTCAGAATACCGATAAGCAATCTTTCTCACCTTAATTGTACTGCAATGTAGTCCTTTTGCCATCAAGATGTACACTAAATCTCTAGTCAAATTATCTTTAATTCCTAGGATAACATTGCCATAAACATTTGGAACTTCCCACTAGAAAAAATATATATATATATATTATATTTTTACATAATTTTAACTGTGTTTCATTACATTTTTCATCTTTAAATAAAGGAAAGTACCTTATTAGAAACTGTCCAGAAATGGCGTTCAGATGTCATACCATGTAACTCAATTAAAATCTGGCGGATTCTCCAAGGATCCAGTGATAAAATAAGCTGATGCTCCAACTGACCAATATTCACACTCGCTGAAGCTGAAAAAAAATCATATATTTATTACTGAGAAATTTATACTTAAGTGACCATTAACTGTAAGAATGGACAAGATCCATTCAAAAGTTAAGAAATGAGATAGCTTAATCTTTTCATTATCTCCAGCTGAAATTAGTGTAATGACACAATTAAATAAAACATATTTACTGTCTGAAAAGGCAGGAGGAAGGCAGAGAACGCATTTTGTATGTACATGTTCTAAAGACATATCGCTTTGGGAGCTGCTGTGGCTCAGTGCTTAGAACGAGGTACTGCAGACTACTCTGCAGACTTGCAGATCAGCAGTTTGGCTGATCGAATCCCACCAGCTGCAAGGTTGACTCAGCCTTCCAACCTTTCGAGGTAGGTAAAATGAAAACCCAGATTGTTGGGGGCAATATGCTGATTCTGTAAACCGCTTAGAGAGAGCTGTAAAGCACTGA